>VYZW01055090.1:14782-26986 GCA_013401315.1 Balaeniceps rex
GGGCACACTTTTTCATATGGGTTTAAGCACTGAGGTAGCAAGTTCTGTGGTGGTCTGGGTTTCATTTAAATAAATGTTTTGGAATTTTAGCACTACCAAGCAGCATGTCAACTGTAACTTGAAGTATTGTCTTCATGCGTTTGCATTTGTTGCTGCTTAAGGTTGCTGTTTGACAAACCTGAGTAAATCAGAAGACTCAGTCCTTGTGCCATTGCTTGTAATTCTACAATGCTAAGTGAAACTTGAGGCTAATGTATGCTCAGCTCATTCTGGTGTAAGTGCTAAGGAGCAGCAGCACTAAGTTAGAGGTGGGAGAGCCTGTTTCTTCTCTGCAGTCATCTATTATAACCTATATAACTAGTTTTCTTCTGTTATGGAACTCCTGTCTTAAATATCCTTATTCCACAGAGCTTTTGCTTAGTGCTTGCTGTGGCATTTTGTTGAAATTTGACCCCTTTGAATCTTGTAGCAGNCTCACTAGTTCACAAACTTATGCTGGAAGGTCAGTTTGAACTTGGAAACTTTCCTAAAAAAAAACCAAACACAAACTTGTAACCAAAAAATAATTTGCTCTTTGACTGCTTTGTACAGGAAACAAAAATAAAAGCATAGTAAAAAATGAACGACCATAGCTGAGCGAATGGAGGATCCTTTTCCTGTTACAAAACTTTAGTGCTAGTTTGTCAAAATTCTTAGGTTTTTTTTAGAATATAGTGCTTGCTTCCATGCCTACACTGAATCAAGCTCTTTGAAAAACTGAAATGTGTTTTGGTGATATGGATCTGCAAGACAATAAATTGTATTTGTGAAGTCGTTCTTTTTCTCACTTCTGTTCAATATGTATTTTCTTTTCTCTGCTTGGTCATTGCTGGGAAAGAATGGTTCAACAAGTTCCAGAAAACATAACTTTTCCAAATGAGGAAGAGAAGATATTGGAGCTCTGGAAGAATCTCAGTTGTTTCCAGGAATGCCTAAAGCAATCAAAGAATAGACCTAGGTAAGAATCTGCTAAAAGCTGTAGCAAATGTGTGTGACAGTGCAAGGTTGGCTTAGCTATAATTGTGTGCTTTGGTGTTTGTTGTGTGGTTGTTTTTTTTGCCTTAGTCCTGTTAACAACAGCTGCTACCTTTGCAGATAGCAGTATTGGCTAATGTTGCTGTCATGTCGGTTACTGTTTATATTTCACTTTGTGAAGAATCAACAGTGTACAAACAGTAGTAATAAACCTGTAATTTCCCGTGTGGTGGGCTTATAAAAAGAAATCTGCAGGTAAGCAAGGACAGCTCTTTCCTATGTCTGCCAGCTGTGGAGCAGCATGCTGGTATTTTCAGTAGTAATCTTGGTAGAATCAGCAATCAGTAGGAACTGAATGAGTTGAAATGTTCCCTTTAGTCCCACTGCCAACATGATACCTGTGCTGACTGATAATAGAAGAAGAAATCAGTGTTGTCCTAGTAAGACATAAGAAGCATAAGCATGCAGATAGGCTTATCCTGTTTGAGGAATTGATGTTCAGTTTTTGATTTAATTAAGAATGTTGTCTTGTTTTGTAGGTTTAACTTCTATGATGGCCCTCCATTTGCTACTGGGCTTCCACACTATGGCCATATTCTTGCAGGAACCATTAAAGACATAGTAACCAGATTTGCTCATCAGAGTGGTTTTCATGTTGACAGAAGATTTGGCTGGGATTGCCATGGCTTACCTGTGGTATGTGTAATAAATCTGCCTACAGATATTCCTGTTGGTTCCTCTTTCCATGTTGTTACCTGCTTGTCAGTCACGTTTCTATTGCTCTTATGCCTGGCTTTGCTGCTAAAAGAGAAATGGAAGTTCTTTGTCCAGTGTGTTGATCTGGCTTTTGCTTATGTGGTGATTTCAGGTGCTTCCTACTGGTCACCTGTCGTTCTCCAGGCACTCTGTTCATTACTATAAGCATGTATTTATTTGGTGTGTATTTCAGAAAATGTTTTTTTTCTTTTTCTAAAGATAGTAAAGAAACAATCACGCAGGGTTTTTCCTTTGAAATATCTGCTTAGTTCAGGTGTAGTACTCATGAAATCTCAAAAGGATGAAGGAGGCCCTTTAGCCTCATTAGAATGCATAGAACATAAATAAACTATGCAGAGAAATCCTGAAAGCTTTTGATGACAGCGTGGGTTTTGTGTCTGGTTGTTCTCAATGCTCCCAGGAATATGAGATTGACAAGACCTTAGGCATTAAAGGGCCAGAGGACGTGGCGAAGATGGGGATTAAAGAATACAACAACCAGTGCAGAGGAATTGTGATGAGATACTCGAAGGAATGGGAGGTAAATAAAGACTCAGTGCATATTCTGCTGTACATTTCTAATTGTATGTGTGCAGAAGTTTTTCAGCTGGGGTGAACTTCATCCTTCCATCTATTTGATTACGTGCATAAATGTCATGTCTTTAGCTACCATGTTGCTCACTGGTGATCCTGAAAAGGGAACAAAAAGAACAACATTGTGGCTCAGAACAGGGAGACTGCTGTGATGTCAAGAGGAGGTTACTTTAAGGTAACCTGGAGCTCATAGTGTCTAACTAGATAAATTGAACATCTAATAGTTACTTTGAAGAAGTTATCTCTTCCTTTGTGTCTTCTCTTGTATAGAAGATTGAAAGTAAGATCTGACTTTGGTTTTCAAATGGAACCAATGAAGGAAATGCACATTAACCTCCCTGCTTTTCTGCCCCCCTACTTTTCAGTCTTTTCATTGCCACAGGGTAGGACTATAGCTTCTATTTCAAGTTCTAGCATCTGATGTTGTGTCAGAATAGGTGTGGGTAAACCCTCAGTCTTCCAAGAGAATTGGTCTAAACTTTGCATGCCATGAATATAGTGTTAGGGAGAGCACTGGTCTGTACAGACTCTTGAGGTTGGAGAGCTGTTCCAAGTAGATGGGTTAGATATTGTCTTAAGAGATGCACAGCTTTTTTTCTAACTCTGAATAATATTCATCCTGTGTGTAGAACCTGATGCTCTTTATTTTTGTCCTTAGCAGTGTGGCCAGAATAAAATACGTTTAGCCCAGTACTTTGTATTTGCTGTCAGTCTGATATGTCTGTGAAGTGATGACTCTCTTCTGTGGCTTTCTGGAGCTGAGGAGTGGCCAGGTGCTTTCCTAGTTGTGCCACTATGTTACAGAGACAGCACGCAATAGCAAGTGCCAAAGGAAGAATGGAAGAACAGGCCGTATTTTTTCAGCCTTTGTGGCACAAGGCCTTCCTAGGCCAAAGGATTTTTAATTTTTTTCCCTAGTTTATAATCCCTAACAGATTTTTTTTTTTTCTTCATGAATTTATCTATCTAGGCTTCTAAACAGTCTGTATCAAGGCATTCCTATAGATAGTTTGAAGAACCTGTAGTTCTTCTATAATATGGTTTCCAGTAAACCTTTATCTTTACCATCAGTTGTTTCTTTTTCTAGTCAGAATAGTCCTAATTATTTAGTTTTTCCTCATGCAGAAGCTGTTCTACCTCATCACAATCCTTTGTATGTTCTCTAGTCCTGCTATATTCCTTTTGATTGAAATAGCGATTTCTTATTTGAGTATCACTTGCCTCTTGCCCTTGGGAGCATTTTGAAGTTATGGCCAGTATCTGAAGAAACTACAGCTGCCTTTGTTAGAATAGCTGTGGCCTAAATCTAAGTGAGTGGCTGGATGAAAAGCACAGTTTGTTTTTTCAAATATACAATCATTCATCTATACTCTGAAATTTTGTATTTTGAAAACATCATCAATGATTCTTTGTTGCTTTTAGAAATAAAAATAAAAAGATTCATTCTGGTTCATGTTTTGTTTTCCATAGCTGTTCCTTTTAAATTGCTGTGTCTTCAGCGACTGGTATTTTTGCAGTGCTGATTAGTCCAAATACTTAGTCTTTTGGGTGGTAAATGGATTTTGTATTTTGTTTTGTGCATAAACTTGTGCATGTATATGTGTGTATTTCTACACACAGACATATATTTTAGATTATTAATAATGAAATTCATTTAAATATCTTGTTTGTGATTTGGCTGGTAAAAAAATCAAATATTTTGGGGTAGTGTTAGGAGAGGAATTCCCAACATTCCTATTGGAGATAGTGTTTATTTTCTGTCTGGAGTGGCTAGCAAATGTTTGAACCTTAGGAAAAAATATAAAAGGTTCATTGGATGTGTAAGATCTTTCAGTGCTGAGACCAAACATAATACTCCCAACTTTGTGGATCCTTGTACTAATCAGTCCTAGGCTTTGGATCTTAATAGTGGAATGTCAGAGTGGCTTAAAGGTCAGAATCAAAACTGATACATTTCAGGAGCTCAGGTGTGATGTGAAAATACAGAGGTGAGAGAATTCATTTGCTTTGTTTTCACTTCACTAGTCTGACATGCAGTATGGTCTGTGTCTAACAGTATCAGGACAGGTGTCTCTGGGCTTGGTTATTTGCAGAGCTAGGGGTTCCGATAGCTGTGAAATTAGTGAGAGTGTACCACTTGTCCAAGTGAATCCCATAGCTAGCTTATTACTCATTAGTCTTCATATTCTGTGCCAATGGATGTGATCATAATCTGTCCTGAGACAGGGACTAACACACCTGTCAGTCTTGTGGTGTTTGGCAGCCCTGTCATAGCTTTGGGAAGTCAAAGAAGGCAGTTGGCCCTGAAATAGTTTTGATAACTTCTTGTGACATATCAATTTCTTTCAGCATTTCTTTCTCTTCAAATTACATCATGTTTTCATATAACTGAAAGCTGATAGACTATGTGTTCTGGATTTTGACTGTCTCTGCAACGACTAGTTTTAAAAATAGAAGCAAGACCACTGTAATCAAAAGCAATTTTCAGGCATTTGAACCTCAGCTGAACCTTGAATGATCCACCATTTCTATTTGATGAATGATCCAAATGATCCACCATTTCTGTTTAGTAGTGTTGAACACGTTTGTCTGTTGTGTGACTGTGGTTCTAAACAATTATGTTCATGGTTTCATTCTTTGCTTATTTTTGCCCATTTAAATACACTGTTTGGAACTATTGTCAGGCTAAAATATTTCATAGATTTGTTTCATTGATATGGGACAAACACTACACTTAAAAATCAAGCTGTTTTACAGACTAAATATTGGAAATGTATCATGATCTTTAATATTAAGATGCCCTTCAATCTGTCTGTTTGTTTCTTAACAGTTCAGTGTTACCAGATTAGGACGCTGGATTGATTTTGAAAATGACTATAAAACTCTTTATCCTGAGTTCATGGAATCTGTGTGGTAAGTTAACTTATATACGTTGCATGTATGCTTTGTGAATTTGAGATGTTAAGAAGGCTTCAATTATTGTAAACATGTGTTGGTCCATATATCACTAGAACTGTTTTGAAACATGACAAATTCAGATAAACAGGCAAAGTACTTAAGGTGATGTGAAATCTCTTGATGTCGAAGTGAGGGAATAAATTGACCTACTTTTTTCTTCTTCAGAATAGTAGGGTTTTTCAAAATAAAGTACAATGGTACTCCTTTCAGTGAGCCATGAAATCTTACTTCTCCATGTCAACTTAAAAGCAATTCTGAAGACCTACTAATATGTTCCTTGCTTGGTTTAGGAAATTACATTGTATCTCTACGTTCTTGATGTTCTTCACATTGTCAGCTGCAAATGGGCAAGCTATCCAAACTCAGTTTAGCTCTAAACCTCTTCAAGCCTGAATTTAGAGGCTGGGAATCTGCTTTTATCCTTTTCTTGGCAGCATAGTTTGACAACTGCCTTGGACTCCTGGTGCAGAGCTAAGTAAAGTTCGGGTATTTTGGGAATGTATTCAGGGTGACTGTTGGAATTCCAAAAGACAAGACGACCTTATAGGTTAAGGATAATCAAATTGACCTAACACGGTGAAGAAATGGCAACACTGAGTCCTTCAGGTGATAGAATTACAAGGTGGATTGCAGGGAGAGGTTTAGTAGAGTATATGCTGACAAAAAGCCATTGAAAAGCAAATTATATGCATATTAAAGTATTATTGATGTTCTTTAGTTTTACTAATAACCTTTAATTGTATAGTTAGTTACATATAGTTATGATCAAGGACTGACAGAACTCCTAGATGTCTCTGAAGCTTTGTATAGGGCTGAAGTGCCAGTGAGTTTTCAAAGAGCATTGGAAAGACAGTGGGAAGGGAGCAGATGTTTAACTTAGCTGAAGAAACCCTGCGTAATGATAAAGTTAAGACTGACAAGAAACATTCCTTTTATAAGTTATAAAAATGCTTAGTGGCACCTTAAATCCTGTTTAACTAGCATCTTCCAAGGACCATTTAAAAAACAAACTTGACTTGAACTAGCTGCAGGGTCTCTCTCAGCAGCCTAAGCCTTTTTTTGTGGGTTGGTTTTTTTTTTTTTTACCCCCCCTTTGAAAGAAAATTTCTAGTCTTTCACCTGGCTTACAGATGTTGCCTCCTCTAATGCTTGCTTTGGATACAGACACTAAAATATAAACTTTGGATCTGAAATCTCTGTGGTATGAGATTTCAGGAAGTATGTAGGCACACAACCTCTTAATTTTGTACTTTTTTTGCTTCCGGATGCTATTAATTTTCTGTGTAATCTTGTAATGAAATACATTTTTAAAAGTCTGGTTTTAAAAATTGGTTTTTCTGGAAAGTCTTCTAAGTCTTGGAGGGGCATATTAAAATGCCATTGCCATCTTGCTCTCCAGTAGAACAGGAGGTGGAACCACCAGTGTTTGCATAGAGTGGATGGAGGAGGGGAATGGGAAAGGAATATGGGATGCCTGTTTCAAGGTGTCGTGGTTTAGCTCCAGTCAGCAACTGAGCACCACACAGCCGCTCGCTCACCCTCCCCCTCCCCAGTGGGATGGGGGAGAGAATCAGAAGGGCAAAAGAAAACTCACCGGTTGAGATAAAAACAGTTTGATAATTGAAATAAAATAATAACAATAATGATAGGAATAAAATTGCAATGAAAAGGAGAACGAGAGAGAGAGAAACAAAACCCAGGGAAAAGAAAACAAGTGAATGCAACCGCTCACCACCCGCCGACCGATGCCCCGCCAGTCCCCGAGCAGCGATCGCTGCCCCCCCTGGCCAACTCCCCCCAGTTTATATACTGAGCATGACATCATATGGTATGGAATAGCCCTTTGGTCAATTTGGATCAACTATCTTGGGCTGTGCCCCCTCCCAACTTCTTGTGCACCTGGCAGAGCATGGGAAGCTGAAAAAGAAAGTCCTTGACTAGTCTAAGCACTACTTGGCAACAACCAAAACATCAGTGTGTTATCAGCATTCTTCTTACACTAAATCCAAAACACAGCACTATGCTAGCTACTAGGAAGAAAATTAACTCTCTCCCAGCTGAAACCAGGACACAAGGCTAAGGCTAAAGGAGATAATGCTTAGAGAGAGCACTGTAACTGTAGTTACAGTAGTGCTTTTGACAGGATAATGTAAAATTTTCTAAAAAAAAAAAAAATCAGATCGTTACCTAGACAATCATCAAATTGAAAATCTGTGTTACTGAAGTACACACTGAAGAACACCCATTAGGGGTGTTCATTTGAATGGTAGATTCTGGTGTGCTTCTCTTGCAATTGATTTGTTGTGTGTGTTTTGGTTTTTTTAATACAAGTTCCTTTTTAAATAAAAAAAAAAAGTTTTAAAACTTCAGCGTCCAGCTAAGTACGAAAGAGAAACTGTGGATTAATTTCTGCATTGACTGTAACCTGGTCACCATATTGGCCTGTCCAGTATGTTTCTCTTTTTTTTTTTTTTGGTGTGGGTTTGTTTGGATGTTTTTTCTCTGCCTGTGGGAGTACAACGCTGCTCTTAGGCCCAGAAAAAACCCAGTGATAATAGTAATGGTAGTGAGCATGGCAACCATGAATTTTGTGGTTAAAATATGGTAAAGATTTTGTCTTTAGTCTTCTAATCAGCTAAACCGATCTGTTTAGTTGGGTGGGGTTGGTGTGTTGTTTTGTTTTGTTTTGGTTTTTTTTGTCGCTAGTTCTTCCTGAGGCTTGGAGTTCTTGGAATTTCTAGCTTTCTATGAAATAAGATGTTTTCATCTATTATGTTTATGTTGAATTCAGTGAGCTAATATAATACTTGTGATAAATGTTGTTTCCAGTGGTGGCTGATTTTTATCCCAGTTACTTAGACTTGAAATAGTTTAGGACTCAGACACCAAATATATCTTTTATTAATATTATCTTGTTTTGTAGAGATGCTGTACAAGCTCAGGATGCTAGACAACATTCTTTTTCATATTTTATAATGAGTTTGTTGGAAATGACTGCTTTGTAAGCCTTTTGGTGCTGTGCCATGTGGTGGCTGACAGAGTAAAATGAATTTTCAGCCTGCTAAATTTTGACTTAGAACAAAACTTCATCCAATGATAAAATTGTGGCATCCGGGCAGAATTTTTCAGGGGAACACTGAATGTTGGTGTCATTAAGTGGTGATACTGCAATGGTTTCTCATGTGAAGATATAGTCAACTCTTCATGTCTTAAATGACTTAAATAGAACTTTTAAGTTCTAATTCTGTAGAACTTGTATATCGATCCTGCAGCCAGCTTGAATCTCAATGAAAATGTGTTGTTCACTGAAAACAGTACAATGAGAATGATGTTCTTGAGCTAGCGTGGAACAAACGTGCAATCTATTCTTGCTTTTTTTTTTTTTGTACGGCTCATGAGATGGATACAGTGAAATTGAGAGCAGTTTGATGTGATCTTAAACTTTCTACTCATGTACAGTTGGTCTGAAAGAAGTGTATGAGCTTTGGGAAAGAAACAACTAGTAAATTATTGTCTTCATTGCTGGCTTATTACATAGTTCTCAGGCCAGCTGCAAGTTCGCACTTGAAGAACAGTTCTCCCTGGCCACTGAGGAAACAGTCCGTGAAGTGTTGAGGAGAGGAGGGGAATAGCTCTGCAGTCAGAGTGGCATGTTTCTGGGTCCCATGGCTATGGGTTTTAGTTTCCTTCTGTGCACGACTTTAGGGTTAGTTAAACAGCTTTCTACCAACATCTAGTGGCTAAATTTAGCAATTGCAGTCTGAGTGTAATTCAATTTTGAAAACAGTTGAAAGCCCTGTATGTTTTGAAAGACTTGCTTGTATGGTGTGAAACCACAGGTGGCGGAAACACTTCTTAGCTAATTCTGTACCCTAAGAAGATACTCTTGAGTCCTTTGTGATAACACTAGATAGTGGGTGGGGAAAAAAAGAAAACATTCCTAGTTATGGTAGAAAATTGGTACTTTACAGGTTTGAGATCATGGCTGTATGCTGAAAACTGCTCTGTTTACTGTGAAAATGCAGTGGAGCTCCCTTTGGTGAATGGGGCTTTTTGTCCACTTCTGCCTTCCCTCCACCGGACCCATCTCAGTTGTTCCAGCTTCAGTTTTCCTTTTAGGTTTGTTATTAAGAGGGGACCTCTCTTTCCTTCCTTAGCAGGTGTGGCCTTTGGCATCGCAGCCCTGCCCTTTGATGTTCTGTAGTAGCATCAGGCTTGGAGTGCCACTGCACTCCTTCTAGGCTGCAGCTGAGGAGGTTGTAGGTAGCTCCTGAAACTGGAACATTTGCCTTGGTTTGCCTTACTCCCTGTGTGTAGCTTTGTTTTTGTTTTGGCGTGACATTTTTTTTTGTACTCTATATTCTCAAGATGAGCTCTGTCACTAAATGTCAGTGCCCAGCTGCCTTAGCCCTTCTCAGTGAGAAGGTGAATGGGGTCTTTTGGCTTTGGTTTGTTGTAAAGATCAAAGCAACTGGATTGTTATGTTGTTTTTTCTTTTCTGTGTAAGCAGTAAAAATTGTTTTCTGACTTAATTTTTCTCTGCATGTGGAGTTTATCCAGCACTAAACCAGAATGATTTCAGAACAAAAGATCTCTGGGTCCTAATAGGAATCACTATTTATATTTTATGCATTCCATGACTCTTTAATGATTCTCTAGAGAGATACTGTTCGTAAGAAATCTGTTTTGTCCATTTTTCTACTGGCATTATGCATTTTTTTCTCATACTTTTATTTCTTTTGCACATTTAGTGCTCTAGTCCCCTCGTTGTTATCTTATTATCATTCCAGTCCTTGTTGTTTTATCTCCTCACCTGTATTTTGAAGGAGGAATACACAGAACTCCTACTTAGTTGGATGATCTTTGGGGTAAGTCTAGCATCAGTTTTCAATATTTACATTTTCTGCTATACAGGTATTTTGCACTTCTGGCTTGATCCAGAATCATTCAACACACTGATCCAAAGATTACTTCAGGAGATCCCCTCATTCTTGCTAGTTGGGAGCTTGGAGGGTAAACCTGGAGCTGAATGATCTTTATATGCTGGGATTTTAAAGCTTTCACTGGTAGTTGAACATAAGACTTGACAACTTCTGTACTTACGATTCCTATGCCCCAGAACAAATACTTTTCCTGTCTTTCTTATGAAGGTGTCTTTCAAAGATGCTATTCTAAAGACAGGCTGTCTGTGTTTGTTATTGGACTTGATGTTCCTCTTATGTTTATGCTTTTTTGACTCATATCCAGTGTCATTTGAATACTCTCTTCCCCCCATTTTCATCCCCATGCATCTGTTTTTGATTGCTGCTTTCTTTTTTATTTCATCTTGTTTCAAGTGTTGCTCATGAGTCACAGGAGAACTTTTTTCTCAGAATCTCTGCTGCTTATGGTGCTGTTTGGATGCAGTCTGCTTGCTGAACTGTGTAGATGACAGGGCTCCCTACATAGTGTGGTATTTGTGATTTTTTTTTTTTTTTAAAGTCTCCAGAGGCTGTTAAATTATCATTTTATCTTGACATGAACAGATACTAGGTCACACAGCAGTAATTTTGTTCATTTATCTATACTACCATGGACATGTTGAAATCATACACTTCTAGATCCTGCTGTCGTAATATTTTGCCCACCTTACTTTTTGCCTTTGTCGGCTTACAATTCTTGTTTTTTTTTTTTTTTCTTTAAAAATAAGAAAAGGGGGAAAAGCACTTTATATGAGCTTGAAAATAATTTCTCAATATTAGTAATGAGTATTTTCATTTTCTGGAAAACTAGGAGTGTTCAAACCTTTAGAAAACCCTTAGACACTGAATCATTGCAAACAGCCACTTGATCACTTGAAATGACTTGATACCCCAAAGGAATGGCATTAAGAACTCGAGAAGCTCTAAGATCAAATCCTTCTCTTTGATGTGAAGTGAATGTATGTGTTTGAAGAGGGCAACTTGGTTTTGCATCTGCTAGGGGATACTGTGGGATGCCAAGGGTGTTTTGAGTATTGCATTGACTGATTCGGTATCTTTTGGAAGCAAAAACTCCCTTTGTAGGAGTTCTGTTGTATCCACATGGTGTTTGCATGGTGTGTATGTGACTTGGATCAACGAATATTGTAGCAAAGTTCTAATTTCTTGGAAGTTATGCCTAAGGAGAGAGTAAATCACAGTCTTTGTTAGTGACTGGGCTCGAACCAGTTGTATCATCCCCTCATGACACTTTAAGAACAACAAATGTGTTTTCAGTTTGTGTCATGCTTTTTAGAAGTTAAAGCTACCTTGCATGTCTAGGGCCCAGATTTTCTGTTAACAAGTGGCTGACATATGCATCTTGAGTTCACCTTTTCCCTAATCTCATTTTTCTTCAGTAAAGGAGCATATAAGTGCTGCTCCCACAGCCGAGAGGATGCAACTAAATTTATTTACATTTGAGGAGAAACACAGCAGAATTAGGGGAACAGGGTTTGATTTCGAACTTCTGTGAACAATCTTTTTCTGTTTGTCAGTAGAAAGGAGCTCTGTGGTTTTGTTAGCTTATTTCTTTCAGAAAGGATTGCAGTTTCAACTTCGGCTTACAAACCCAGAGCCTCTCTTTTGCAAATTGTCAACATTTTGCAAACATAAGGGTTAAAACACAGTTTGATAGGTTATTGTCTAAAATACCATGTGTTGAATTTTTAAGCAAAGCATGATACCCACCTGTGAGTGACTCTTCCTGTTAGNAATCACAATTCTATTTGTTATGTTGGAATGGTTGTCTGAGAGTAGAGGTTATGATAAACTACAAATGAGTGGTCGTTATAAACTGTAATGAGAGCTCTGAAGAATGATGTGGTTTGAAAGCCCATCTTTTTGCTCAGCAGTGGAACAACTGGGGAGCACTTGGTTTGCG
>VYZW01055097.1:0-13051 GCA_013401315.1 Balaeniceps rex
TTATTGAAAACATGCATCATGTCAGTGTGAAAAAAGATTTCCAGTAAGTGTTTATGAACTGCTTTATCTCTTTCAGGCAGAAACAGATTTTCTTTTCAGCAGGGCTGTACAGGGCCTGTAACCCTCTAGGCCCTGTGAGGGGAAAAAAAGATTATTCCAATATTGTCAAGTCCTAAGCTCTATGGAGCTTACAGTTAATGAGTTTGAAGGAAACGTTTGTTCTTACCCCTGATGTCGAGGTGACCAGGGTTTGAAACTTTGGAAAAAGATACAGGTCCTGTGGTAATACTAACTAGGTCACTTATTATATAATATGGTGTGTATTCCACAGTGTAACTGTAACCAAAGGTGAATACCAGTTACTCACATACTTACACCAGTAGCAGACCCAGGATAAGAGTTTGACTCAAACAACGTACTGGCCATGAGCTGTGCATTGACAATTGTATATTTAGAGGATGTTCATACTGTTAACACACCCCTTTTAGTTCTCCCAGTGTTCTTGCTCCTTCTTATCTCCATTGCAAGAGACGCCATCTCATTTGGTAAACATTTATGTTAAACTGTGTTTAACTTTTCAGTGCCATGATGGCAGGAGGTGACTTTCTCTTCCTACTCATAATGGAAATTAAGAGACCAAGAAAATCTTTTAGTTCAACTTCAACTGTATTTGCTTACTACAGTAAATTTGTAATGGGTATTGTACATTACAGATCAGTCATGCTTTGCTAATTATACAGCAGACACCATCCAACCAAGTTACTGCCCTCCAAAGTTCTTGTTTCTTTGAGACATACCTCTGGTATAATTTGAAAGACTTTTTGAAGAGTTAACGAGAAATTAGTACCCGTATGTTGAAAACATTAAAATTGAGCTGCAGCCCTAAACATTAAACTGCTTCTACTGTGAAATTGTCATGTCAGCATAATGTTGTCACTCAATTCAAACTACAGGGTAATAATTATTATAACCCCTCAGCACAGGCTAATAGTAACCCTCAAGATCAAGTACTCCCTAAACTGAACGATGTAAGAATGTGCACATACTCTGCAGCTCTGGATAGTCAGAACCAAATGATTCTGTTAAGGGGTAAGGTTGGACTACAGGGAATAAAAAGAAAACCCCTAACTTCCAGGTATCATTTCTTTGACAGCTCCATGGCACCTGAAAAAAACAAGCTAGATCTATCCCCTATTATAATGGAGAGCCTGCTGCTCCTGCTTTAAGATGTGTGAGGGAGGATGCAGCTCCTGAAATGGTATGAAAGGAGGCACAGAGTACAGTTGTATTTCACCATTACTTAGGAGCATGAAAAACCTTGCATTTTCTCCAACTCTTGAATGTGCACAACAGGCAGAGAGTTTACAACCTTAAAAGGTTCCATATCTGACTTCAGCAATTGTAGTCACTGTGTGTTTAAGGCTATATGTAACATTCAATGACCAATGTATTCTGATGCATGCTTTCTGACTTTTTCAGAAGTCTTTACCATACAAGAGAAAATAAGACACTGCAAGATAAGCATGCCGATTACCAGACAAATGGGGAAATTATATGTAAAGATTGTGGACAAGTGAGGAACAACTTATTTTTATACTTTCATGTTGTTATTGTCTGTATTTATTTCTGTCTAATGATCTTGTCTTTTTTATCTGAAACGTAATTTCCTTATACTTGCAGGCTTGGGGAAATATGATGGTTCACCGAGGGCTTGACCTGCCTTGTCTAAAGATTAGAAATTTTGTAGTTGTTTTCGAAGATAAGAAAACAACAAAGCAGATTTTTAAGAAATGGGGAGAACTGCCCGTCAGGTTCCCTAGTTTTGATTATGCAGCTCATTGTCCTTCAAGTGATGAAGATTAAGGACTCAGAATGAAAATAAAAGTCCTTTTCAACTTTTCTCTGACTGCTGATTAGAAGCTCCTGTGTCCCATAGAAAGTGATGCATCATAAACACTGTGAAAGCTCCCGGGCATGAGGAAACTTTGAAGAGGAAAAAAACCCAAGGAAGGAGAAGGATGAAGTCACGTGGCTGCTGTCTGCACTCAGATTTACAGTGGTACTCCGGGACAAAGAAGACAACCAAATCCATTGCAGTCATGTGTATCCATGGAACAAATTCCCATCTTTACTCACTACAGTCTGTCATGGGGTGACAACACTGTCAAGAGTGTGCTAGGTGACCTGTCATCAAGCACAGGACATAGGACAGACATCCTGAGACTTGCCATGGTGATTATTTTCTGGTTTTCTTCCTGCTACAACCGTTTTGAAGATGAAGTGTCTCAAAAGAGGAGCCCTGTAAAGAGAATAGATTAGCTGAGTGTTATTTCTGAATCGTTGCTTCATCAGTGTTTTCATGATTGAGTTCATCCCCTCTTATCTTTAGCTGTAAGGTCATATATTTTGACAGACTAAAATTAAGTTTCCATTAAAAGACATTTCAAAAAATCAAGCCCTTAAACTGCCTTGAAATTGATTATTTTAATGTCCAAGAAGCACAATGACAAGTGTTTTTCTGTGAGTTAGTTTCATAGGATTGTTAAACTGACTATATAATGAGGTATGTGTTTTTTTTCAATAAATTACTATAATGATTAACTGTGATACTGTTTATTCTCTTTCACTGTAAGTATTTTGACAATAATAATACCACAGTTTCACCCTAGAAATCTAAAAGATGGTAGTATTCTGACTGTAAAAATAGCATAATGTGTCTCCCTATTTATCTCATTGACAGATTTTTTCCCCCCTATTTGCAAGTAAGATATTGGAGAGTGGAAAGAAGGTCTGTTTGTTAACAGTCAGCTTTGCAAATTCAGGATAAAACAGTATGTTTACTGGCATGGACATGTAAACGCTTCAGTAGCCCCAGGTAAAATTTCTAAATTACAACATAGCTGAAAAGTATATCCCAGCAAAAAGACTCTTATTATGGCTAGATCTGTAATTGCTCTACATTTTTAAAGGGAATATAAATACTGTATACATTTTTTTAAATCAGATTTGATTTCAGGTTTGCATCAGGACCAGATTTGGGGTTTTTTTTTCATATTTCTGACCTTGCTTCAGGGGGAGGGGAAAAAATCTAATTTCTGACTGCGAAGAGAAGCACATTTCAGATATCACCAAACTGATGCAGGCCATTTTGGGATTAGCTACTTACTTATAAAGAAATTATAGCATTATGAAATAAACATGCACACTGGTGAGTTTCACTATAGCAGTTTTGTAGATTAGAATGTGCTCTAAACTACAGAAATTGTGGTTTATTTATAGGTTGAAATTATTCCACAACAGTGATTTATACCAATAAACTACTATCTTAGGGCTGTAAAAAAAAATCGGGCATATTGAGAGTTAAGAGACTATATATGCAAAGATGTTTCAAGACACAGCAATTCCACAGGTATTTTTGAATGATACAACTAAAACAGGAAAGGCCAGTGGGAGATAGGGAGTGTAAATGGTTTGTAGTGTATGTGTTTTATATTTGTGTATATCTTTATATAATGCTATTCTTACCTTTATGTATTGTGTAGGGCAGAACAAATGTGAAATCTTCACCAATTTCTTTATTCAGCATTAACTACTATGTTAGTTAAAAAAATTAAACCATTCCCCTCATCTATTGTTCTTCAAAACTCGTAAGTTATTCTTGTAATTTCTTGCATTGTAGTATTTTGCTTAATACTCAAGCTTTTGGCTACTTCTAGAATCTGCTGATTTAGCATTAAGTGCAGGACAAATTTTACACTTTTTACACATTGATCTGAGAATCTGACTTTAAAAATGTTGGAGATTGATAGATTACACATGATTGTAATTTAAGATGTATTTTGTTCGTGTGCTCAGTATCTGATGAGATGCTATGAAATATACTAAAAATTAATTATTAGAATAGTCATCATCCAGATCATCTCTGGATTTCTGTATTAATGAGTTGTTACAGTTATAAAAATGTAACATAATACACTGCACATAGCATTTTCAAGTGTCTGAAGTAATTTATTCAGTACTTTAAAGAAGTACTGGTAAAAAGATGAGATCATTACATAGATTGCTGCTGGGTCCTCAATCAAATAATATTCCATGCTGAGTATATTTCCTGAAATCTGAGCTTTTGATACTTCCCTTTATTGAAGCAACAAGAGCATATGCAGCTCGTTTTCTTTCCTCTTTTATAGTTGAGTTCAACAGGGCCGTATCACAAACATGCCTGGGCTTCTTGTAGTTCACCTGTGTGCTTCTGTTATACTCCCAGTTCCTAGCATGACTCAGCCGTGTTGTCACCAAAGCTTCAAGAGTGTTTGCCCAATCTCACTTCAGCATAATGCATAATGAACCTCAAATGAATCCTGCTGATGTGTAGGATAAGGAATTTCCACTTCAAGTTATTGTCTCTGAATGGGGTTGTAAAACGTGCATATGTTGTTCATCCAGGAAGTGTGAAGTTGTAAAAAACAAGCTAAATTGCCATATTTTATCTGCTAGTTACTTCTGCATTTATTGCCTTTATGGACCCAAAGTCCTCCAGGGAGTGTGACAAATCCTGATTGTATTTTCTACTTAGAACTGTTATTTGTTCACAAATGTTGAAAGAAGAAAAGCTATTAGTCACTGGGGATTTGTCCAGCTACTTAAGAACTGGTTCAGCTGTAGTTGCATTTTCATTATTCTGTCCACTTTTGGTCTGATGTCATGCACAATCTACATCTGTAAATCTGCATTTCGCCATCTGGGAAATGTAAATACTTTAGTAACCTTAGAGTAGTTGCATAACTGTTTGGATAGTTGCTGTACAAACTGAACATGTTTTCTGTTCCATAATTTGTCCATTTCTCCAACTGATTCACCTTCTTTCTAGCTTCCTTACACTTTTATTTCTGTCTTACATTATGAGGTTCTGATGTTGCAGAAGCTGGGAAGAGCTTTGGCTGTTGAAAGAATTGCTGTTTGCTTCTTCACTTGTCCTAGTATAAACAGTCCAGAGAAGGGAGTTCAGGTGTTAGGAGCAATAGATGCACAAAGCTTGTAAAGGTCATTCTCTGCCAGGTAAATTTTGTTTTGCTTCTAATGCTGCAGCATTTGTGAATCTTACTACAGCACATGCCCAAATAATTAGACTTCCAAATTAGAAAAATACATAGTATGCAGCATACAGTAATTCTGCAAAGTCTTTTAGATCATGTGAGTTTGAATCATTTCCTATGAGGCATTCTCTAAACATGCATTCATTAGAGGAAGCTGCATATTTGGAAATGAAAACTAGCCTGATCAAAACCTGCATTTGCAATTTTGTGATGTTCTGATTGTCAGAAATAACCAATGTTGGTAGGAAAAAAATGGATTTCTCTGAACTGTGTTATTGAAAATACATATGGAATTAACCACAGAATGCTAGGAAACAAGTAACAGTTTGGAAATATGAATAAGAAGCATGAGTTACACAGGGAAAAAATTCTTTTGTCACAATCCTTTTCTGTTTTGGAAATTTTGAGTAGCTGCGGTTTTATCTTGTTAGGAAACGCTATTGGTTTTGAGCTCAGTTCTGCCCTTCATATACAGTGTATCAGGAACAATGTATTTTAGCCTTCTCAGCCTTTTTTTCCTGCATGGCTTATGTCAACAGGATGGATCTTATTCAGAAACTTTATCTTGTATAACTTGTACTTTATTGTTGTGATGAGAACTGGGGAGAGAGGGGAACTGAGTTTATGGGAAAATAAGGCATGTTTCATATGACTCTTTTTTCCAGAGAACTAATTTCTTTTCAAAAATCCCCCCACCAAGACTAATGTAAAGAATGTTGCCAAAACACTGCCCAGATCAGCTACTGCCTCACCAAGGCTGGTGTAATAGTTTGGGTTCAAGTTCCAGCCCATACTGTTAGGCTAAGGTGGTAACTTGACTACCTTTGGTGGTAATACATTGAGGTTTTTTTCTCTGTAAAACATTAGGCCAAGTTCTGCTGGACAGTTTGGTGTGACAGGAGACCTATCTCATCTACTACATTTTCAATTTTCAAAGAAGCCAGAGGGGGTGATGCACCCAGCTACTACTGAATTTCAGTAAGATTTGGGTACTCAGTCCTTATTAATCTCCTCTGAAAAAGCATAGTCCCTGTGCCTGACTTCCACATAGAAGCACCACCACTCTGGACTCCTTTCCTCACCCTCTTATTTTTCCCTTTTTGATGTTGAGCACAGGAGAGAAATAGTAGGCTGGTGCAGGGAGAAAGATGACGTGATTCAGCAGACTCCACATGCAAAACCAACAATGCCTATGCCCAGCCTGCAGCTTCAGTCACTGGTCTCTAAGTTTCCTGTCAAACCTGGTGAATGTTCTGTCAGTTTGTGGCCTTCTTTCGCAGTTGACATTTACCACATGGGCTGAGGCGGCAGCAAGAAGGAAGCTGAGCCAGGCCTGTGGCTGTGGCTGGGCCTGCCTGCCCCGAGCAGGCTACGGAGGCCAAGCTGAGGAAGGCCCACCGCCAGTGCCAGGCACTGCCGTCTCCTCTGGCGCAAGCACCAGGTGAAATGGCTGGGAAGCTACAGCTACAGGCAGTAAGTGGATGATAGGCTTTGCTTTGTAGCTCAGTTCAGCTGCTGCCATCCCTGGTGCCTTTCTGTGTGTAACACAGAGCCTGAACCCATGGCTGCAGGGCAGAACACTGTGCACATGTCCTTGGTTGGTGTTTCCTCACAGCACATTGTCTGGATGAATACTATAAAGGGTGTGAGACCACCTCTTTTTTTTTTTTTTTTTTTNTTTGTCTAGTAACACGTCTGAAATGCCTGGCCCAGTCTTGTGCTCAGGTTAATCATCTGAAAGAATGATTACTGGCTCTAGGAGCACTAGAAGGATTTCCTTTTTAAGATCATCCTTCTGAGACCTGGACATCGCCAATATGCAGTTGTGTGTCGCAGGGTGTGTGGAGATGCACTAAAGAGCACCCAAGCTCACCGAGCGATGCCAGGAAGCCTGAAAGTGAGGGGGATGCTGGGAAAGGAGAAAGGAGGCGACAGCGCAGAGCGCTCCTGAGGGACCCGGGTACCTGCGGGATACCGGGCTGTGCAGGGGCAGGCTGGGGCAGGCTGAACGGCGCTACCAGCCCAGAAAATGTTGCCTCGTTTAAACGGTTCTGTCGCTTTTCAGCCCCGATTGCGCCGCTACGGGCGCGCGGCCGCTAGGGGGCAGCGTGCCTGCTCCCCCCCGACCGTTATTCCCTCCGCCCCGTGCTGGCCGCCGTTCCGCCCCGCAGCAGCGCCTGTGGCCGCTGTGGAGACCCGCCTGAAGGGAATGAGCAGGGTGCGACCTGCCTGCGCGTTCCCCTTCTTCCCCAGCGCTCCCCAGAGCGGCTCTGTGAGGCAGGCCGCTAGTAAGAATATTTGGGTAAAGTCAGTCTAATGAGCACGGCATACTTTTACTTCCCTTTTCGAGCGTTTCTCCTCTCTGCTGAGGGATCTCTTATGTAACTTGACACTGCGGTCTCAAGAGACGTTTTCCCTGTTTTCAGTTGACCTCATTTCAGTACGCTAAATAAAATATGTGGAATTGGTGGTTTAAGCACTATTTCAGAATTTGCCCTGGGCTGGTAGATATTTACTTCTCTAAGCTCTGCCTATAGAAGTTTATAGTTTTCTGAGAAAAAAAGTAATTCTCGTCACGTGTGGAAGACATTAAACGGTATCTGTTTCTGCATCGTTTTGCATTATTGCGCCATCATTACTTCAGAAAGTAAACACACATGAATTATATATAAACAATAAAGCTGTTGGATTTTCTTTTAATCTCTCTGTAGAGGGTAGAAATAAGGTCATGACTATGTCCTGAGAATGTGAGGATTGCCAAAAAACACCGTAGGTACTTTTCAGAGAAAAACAGTACATATCAAGTAACTGTTGAGTCATAAAACCCTTAAGTTAGTGTAAGCAGATGCTGGTTACAGCTCACATTGATGGGAAGTATATAATCACCACCCCTATAGCCACCCACTGTCCATTTCTGGTTCAAGAACTTCCCCAAAAGCCTGTTTCTAATTTTATGGAAACCCTTTGAAATTTGGCACAGTTTTCAAAAGTATGTGGGGAAAAAAAAAAGTCTGCCAGAGGTTTGGCCTCCAACTGTGAAAACAGACACTGCCTTTTCAGACTCCTCTCCTAGATCCACTGACCAACACCCAGAAGAGAGAATTTACATTCTTTTACAATACAGCAGGAAAATGAAGGTCTGTATGCTACTGAATTCAGCATTTGGTAACATTTACATCTGTTGTTTTAAACAGTCAGCTATTGCATGAGGCCAGGCTCTGATGTGAAAGTATTTGTTTTAAAGAAAAAGGAAAGGGAAGTCTTTTCAAATGTACTGCAGGGACATTTTTGCTTGCTGCTTGGATGGATTTCAGCAGTTAGAGAGAGTGGGAGGATTTAATTATTTACAAGCCATAGAAGTGTGCTTCAGGCAATATTAGAAATGTAATTATTGTTTGTTTCTGTCCTGCAGACCCGGCTAAAAATCATACTTGGCGTGGTTATATGCCTTTTGCTTTCCTTATTACTTATTTGTGTTATACTGCTTCCATCAAGAGGTAAGGCATTTGTAATCTAATGTAGTGTAAAACACAATATCTTTAGCTACTATGTCTTCTAAAGTTCACAAAAGTTTGTCAAATCATCTTCAGGATTGTCCTGTCAGAATTGTTATGGCTTTATCACTTTACAGAAATGTACTGACAGCTGAAATATCCTGAAGGTAGGATTGAAATGCCAGCAGATGTTGGAACAAGGAACTCCTTGAAGTGAAAAGCACCTGAATTAACTTTTTTGTGTATGATATATAATGTTCTTAGACAGGACTGCAAAAGTAATTCTCAGATCTCCTCATATTATGTTATTTTTTGTGTTAGGTGTTAGGAGACTCTCACAAACTGTTAGTAATTTCCTTTAGCTTGGTGAACTTGTATTTGGTTTTAAATGGTTATGTAATAATTACAGAAGTTCTCTATCCAATTACAAGTTAAACATTTCATTGTAGGTAGGGTATGATGAATTGTTTGTGAACATATTTAAGATTGCATTTGAAAATTAAAGTCAGCATTGTATAAAATAGGGATGCATAGTTTGCTCTAGTATTATTACGCCAGCTGTAGGTAAATCAACACGGTGTGGTCTGCTGAGTCCTCTGGTAAAGTCTGAAGTGAGTGTGGTTTGAAATTTAGAGCCTGAGTGGCACTGACTTGATGGTAATTGTTTTCTATGAGAGGTGTAGTAAGGGCAATATATGTATTTACATGGCCCTTTCGCTATAGCAGATTAATTGAATGCCTCTGAAGTAATTAAAATAGTAATAAAAAGCCTATATTCTAGTAACAGTATCTGTTTAAAGTTTTTTTTTTTCTATTATTATTCTTTGCTCATGTGTTGGCAGGGTGACTGAGATGAAGAAATCAGTTTTGAATTTACAACTAAATGTTATAAAATCAGCTATCTGCTTAACTCTTGGGAAAGTTAAGTCCTGTAGTTAATATGCAGGGTTTGTGAAAGGTGACATCTCTTTCCTACCCGGTATTTCTGTGGAATGTGGTTACCATGAATTGTTTTGTTGAGAGAGGGGTTGGAGGTTTCTGAAGCAGTTAGGGTTGATTCTGTTATGCAGCATGTGACTATGAGGATAGATTATGTCAAGATGGGAGGCAGCGCTGGGAAGAGATACCACCTCAGAGTGATAGGTTTGAGTTTTACTGTCAGTGATGGGGTGCCAGATTTTTTGGCTAGCTTAAGCATGGTCAAATCTGAGCTTTCATTACTAGATAAATGTATGGTATCAAGTCAGACTTACTTATACCAAGTCTGCATGTTAAGACAGGGCAGAATATTTTTATGAGATTTAAATAAAAAAAAGCAGTGAGGAAACAAAGAGGCTGGAGACCAAGGATTGGTTTGGCAGCCTGAAGAAGTTGCTAAAGATCATGGAAGATACTGTAGGAGGAAGTGAATATATTTTTCCCTTCTGAAGTTATCACATACCAGCTCACTGGTCTTAGCCTGAACCTCTTCGGTACCTCAGCCATTACGAAGAACTCTTTTCGTCTCTATGGTTTCTTGGAATAGCAGCTTGGTAGCCAGTCATATCAGACATGACATTTAGATCCAGTAGGATGATAAAGAATTTATCTTACTTTACAGAATGCTTTTGAAGGAGCAGTTTAGACAATCGTGGAATACACAATTATGTTGAACACACAGTTATGTTGAACACATCTGATTATGGCCTCTTATTCTCAGGTGGAACTGCAAGTGCTGCAGTTATCTGTTTAAATGCCTAAACCTTTTTGAATTCTTAGTAGTCTACTGATCAGTTATAAAAGGAAGAAATATAAATTAATTTTGCAGTTACAAATTTTGCAAGTCAAAGACAGACAGGGAACAGCTACAGAGATAGAATGTTGTTTGTACGTTCCGCCTTTACTACTGCTTAACTGGAAGGATGTGGCAATCTAGAAAGACAATTAATTGCATACGAGAAATGTATAGACACAGACTGAATAAATTTCTGCTTAAGAAATCAGCAAAGAGAAGTGCTGTGTGATTTACCTTATTATGATAACCCAGCTGTGATAACCCAACTCTAAACAGTTCAGAAAGGTTCTTTTCACTTGTACACTGGTGTACCTAGTCCTGTTCTTCTGCAGCATAAACAAGGAAGAAAATACCTGTCTGCAGTTGAAAAGCAATAGTGGAACCGCAGGCAGAGTTACAATTAACTGAATGTATTGCTTAGGCTCCAAATTAATCTTTTCTTCTGCTATTTTTAATGAATATCCAGAATCCTGCATGTCAATGTTTCGGTTCCCACTGTACATTTGACCTAGGCCTGAGACCAAGACCTTGGTTCTCTGATGTTGCAGGTTAGGTCATAGGGCATACTTCTCAGCCAGGGAGTGGTGAGCAGCCAGCTTCTTAGGAGCTGGTGGTGTTCTTTGCTACATCCCAGCCAAATCCATTTTCTGATTCAATAAATGCCTTCCTGTGTTCCAATGCAAAGTCAAATAGGGTGGCTTCCATCATAGAATCATAGAATCATTTGGTTGGAAAAGACCTTTAAGATCATTGAGTCCAACTGTACCTGTCCACTACTAAACCATGTCTCTAAGCACCTCATCTACCCATCTTTTAAATACCTCCAGGGATGGTGACTCGGCCAGTTCCCTGGGTAGCCCGTCCCAGTGTCTGGTAACCCTTGCAGTGAAGAATTGTTTCCTAATATCTAATCTAAACCTCCCCTGGCTCAACTTGAGGCCATTGCCTCTCATCCTATCACTTCCTACTTGGGAGAAGAGACCGACACCCACCTCACTACAACCTCCTTTCAGGTAGTTATAGAGAGCGATAAGGTCTCCCCTCAGCCTTCTCATCTCCGGGCTAAACAACCCCAGCCACTCCTCATAAGACTTGTGCTTCAGACCCCTGACCAGCTTCGTTGCCCTTCTCTGGACACGCTTCAGTGCCTCAATNAGATAAATGTATGGTATCAAGTCAGACTTACTTATACCAAGTCTGCATGTTAAGACAGGGCAGAATATTTTTATGAGATTTAAATAAAAAAAAGCAGTGAGGAAACAAAGAGGCTGGAGACCAAGGATTGGTTTGGCAGCCTGAAGAAGTTGCTAAAGATCATGGAAGATACTGTAGGAGGAAGTGAATATATTTTTCCCTTCTGAAGTTATCACATACCAGCTCACTGGTCTTAGCCTGAACCTCTTCGGTACCTCAGCCATTACGAAGAACTCTTTTCGTCTCTATGGTTTCTTGGAATAGCAGCTTGGTAGCCAGTCATATCAGACATGACATTTAGATCCAGTAGGATGATAAAGAATTTATCTTACTTTACAGAATGCTTTTGAAGGAGCAGTTTAGACAATCGTGGAATACACAATTATGTTGAACACACAGTTATGTTGAACACATCTGATTATGGCCTCTTATTCTCAGGTGGAACTGCAAGTGCTGCAGTTATCTGTTTAAATGCCTAAACCTTTTTGAATTCTTAGTAGTCTACTGATCAGTTATAAAAGGAAGAAATATAAATTAATTTTGCAGTTACAAATTTTGCAAGTCAAAGACAGACAGGGAACAGCTACAGAGATAGAATGTTGTTTGTACGTTCCGCCTTTACTACTGCTTAACTGGAAGGATGTGGCAATCTAGAAAGACAATTAATTGCATACGAGAAATGTATAGACACAGACTGAATAAATTTCTGCTTAAGAAATCAGCAAAGAGAAGTGCTGTGTGATTTACCTTATTATGATAACCCAGCTGTGATAACCCAACTCTAAACAGTTCAGAAAGGTTCTTTTCACTTGTACACTGGTGTACCTAGTCCTGTTCTTCTGCAGCATAAACAAGGAAGAAAATACCTGTCTGCAGTTGAAAAGCAATAGTGGAACCGCAGGCAGAGTTACAATTAACTGAATGTATTGCTTAGGCTCCAAATTAATCTTTTCTTCTGCTATTTTTAATGAATATCCAGAATCCTGCATGTCAATGTTTCGGTTCCCACTGTACATTTGACCTAGGCCTGAGACCAAGACCTTGGTTCTCTGATGTTGCAGGTTAGGTCATAGGGCATACTTCTCAGCCAGGGAGTGGTGAGCAGCCAGCTTCTTAGGAGCTGGTGGTGTTCTTTGCTACATCCCAGCCAAATCCATTTTCTGATTCAATAAATGCCTTCCTGTGTTCCAATGCAAAGTCAAATAGGGTGGCTTCCATCATAGAATCATAGAATCATTTGGTTGGAAAAGACCTTTAAGATCATTGAGTCCAACTGTACCTGTCCACTACTAAACCATGTCTCTAAGCACCTCATCTACCCATCTTTTAAATACCTCCAGGGATGGTGACTCGGCCAGTTCCCTGGGTAGCCCGTCCCAGTGTCTGGTAACCCTTGCAGTGAAGAATTGTTTCCTAATATCTAATCTAAACCTCCCCTGGCTCAACTTGAGGCCATTGCCTCTCGTCCTATCACTTGCTACTTGGGAGAAGAGACC
>VYZW01055098.1:5791-17227 GCA_013401315.1 Balaeniceps rex
ACTGCCTATCATTAAGTGGCACTGAAACTTTATATAATAGGTGATTTTAAAATTGGGAACAAATATGAATTTTAAAAATTACATTTAGACAAAAAGAGTACCTCATTAGCAACACCCTAAAAGTCAGTTGAATCTGATATAGTGCCTAAGAATCATGTGGATGCTCTCTGGGGTCTGGATCATGGGCTATGAAAGCACAGTCAGTTTTGCATTTACAAATGCAAACATTTTAATTTACAATGTTATCATGAGACATGCAATAGAAATATTCTGCAACTAGATTCTCGAGCATAAAATGCTTACACAATATTCCTTTGGGCCAAGTGATTACATTCAAATTTTCTCTCTGTCGTACAGTAGAAAATTGCTTTTCTTTTAGTAGGAGCACATCGTTACTGAATGGAATCTGATCATTCTATTTTCCCCATTTTCTCCCAGCCATTAAAGTTGTTCCAGGAGAAAAAGGTGATCTCAAACACAAATAAAACCAACAGATAACAGTCCAAAAGAAAATTTCCCATGACAGATCTAGTGTCTTCACTACTCTTCTCCCTAAAGTCTGAATGCTCTTAGTGAGAGACATGTCTGCAGATGAATCAGCAAAACAACGTATATGCATATATATATTCTTCTCCAAGTATTTGAGATTACATTCATTATTGATTTTATTCCTAACTTAAACAGGATGTGGCCTACCCCTCAAATAAGGATTGCTCATTATTAACACACAACATTTTAAAATGTAAATGGACATGGGTATGGGGGCAATGAAATCTTAGACTATTTTCTGTGTAAATTACCTGTGACTACCAATATCAAATTTACTTTCTTATTACACCTGCCTTCAAATGCTTGGTTTGCAGTCATCAACAGCAAGGAAAACTGGTGGAAAGGGTACAGAAGAAGAAAGCGAGAACAAGAAGAGGACAAGCCAAAGTAGGTCATTTAACTGGATTGGTTAGAATTTTTGAGTAAGGATTCCTGAAAAATGTGTTGCAGCACTTGCCCAGCTCCATGTTAGGTGTTCAGACTAAATTTACTTCCTTTTCATGAATATTTGTATGTTATGTTATTTATGGATATAAAACCAAAGCGTTCTCTTTATATGAAAATATAAACTGTCCATTTCTAACACTGTTAAATGAAAAAGCTTTTTAAAAACTCACATGTCAATTATATTGCTACTTTTGCAATGCTGACTTTTGCTACATTTGAATTTCTAAAATCAGTTTCAAACTTTCTCTGGAAAATTTCAGAGTACTGGCATTCATCAGGAGATGAAGGAAAAGAAACTTCAAAATAATTTTTCAGTTGAGGTTGTCCATCAAAAATACAGCCATGTTGTACTGAGATAACCAACTACTGGGGCTATAGTTAAGAGGAAACACTAATGCTAGATCAATCCTGCTTTGTTTCCTAAGAAAAACAGTAATAACAGCCCTCTCTTGGCATTAATAGCTCTTGAGAATTCATCTCATATAAAGCCGTGAATTCTTTTTGATATATGCAGCAGGAACAACTCTATCATTTTAGAGATCAACATTTTGGTAAAAATGGCATACCAATTTAAATCAAGTTATAAAACCATAATATTATGCTCCTTAATAAGTAACATAACTTAATCAAGATGTAAAGACATACATGGCTAAAGAGAAGCTAAACATGAAAACCCAAATATTCCTGAAACTCAATGCATGAGTTCCTCCGTATGTAGTATAGATATCCAATACCACAGGGGAACCGTCAAGCTTAATTAATTCTTCTGTGCATTGTTGTTTAAGGTCCTTGGAGGAAGAGCATTAAAAATGTATATATTACAAATACATCTTCTACCTGTCTATTAGATGTACGGTACAATAACTCACAATGAGCTACATAAAGTGAAAGCCATGTTCATTACAATAGCAGATGGTGTCATTATATCCTGCAATAAAAAGAAAACGTCACATGTTTATGTGCCTTCATACTTACTATAAGATAAGTTTTTAGGATGTACTGTAAAGAGATGGAGGAAATGAGATACAAGTTCTGATTAAAAATTCCATAATATCAGCTTTCTATAGGAAAAATTTTCTGTATTTCTTCTTTAGAGGACTACAAATGACAGTCCTCTGCTTTTCTATGACTGCAGTAGGAGCAGAATATAGTCCTTTTCACCGGCAAACTTTTCACTGGACAAATTAAGAATACATGACGGAGCTCTTGTATCCCCAGGCCTCTAAGCTCAATGGCGCTGTGTTCTAAAGTGATCAGACAGCTACTTTAGTACGGACAATATAGTAACAGGTTCTAATATCATTAAAAATGGTTTGCATGAATTATTTACATATACTATGGAAGTTTACTATAGACATTGCTGGTGTTCTATGATGATTTCTGTACTCCTGGAAAGGAGTACAGAGCTTGTGAGACACTGTTCTACCATCCCAATCCCACCTGGAATAGTGGAAGTCTTTCTGATCCTTGCCAGATATCAGTATCATAAGGATTAAGAAAAGCATAATTAGCTTAATACCAGTAACAGTTTATAAAATGCTTATAATATATCTTAATTCCATTGCAGATGAGGAGCACTTAAATGAGAATCAGATTGACAAAAATGATAACAAGAATTTTAAATCGGGAATGGGAGTGAAATAGAGAATGAAAGCGTGAAGGCTTGGAACTCATCACTTCCCTCAAACACATTCTTGACAGTAGAGTAGAAAACCAGACATAATAATACTTACGTCATAGCTTGATAAATATATTCAATTCCATAGCGCATTGCAAATTCATCTACAATTTCTTGTGCAGCATCATCAAAGTACACCTTCCAGGCTTCATCACCTCTCACTTCAGGGATTTTTACAACACCATTAGATTTAACTTCCGTCAAGTAATGGAATAGATTCTAAATGTAAGAAATGTTTCAAATAGGAATTTTCAGCTTTTAAGTGGCATTCTGAAGTATATCCTATATAATAGTCATCAATATGTTCATTGTTAGGTTTTTTTGTGTCCAAACTTTTCTGAAGACTGGCACTAACTTGTCATCATTTGGTAAACAAAAAAACCCAAGGCTCTAAACACATTTTTTGTAATGAATAAATAAGTGCAGGCTTGTGATTCAGTGCAAGGAGATAGATTATCTCCTTGATGCAAGGTTACATCAGTTAACTAGCATAGAGACTGCAAAATAAAATCATGCAGAAACCTTCTCTTCTCTATCATATGCCCTTGCTAATGAATGAAATTGTGATGTTATAATGCTCACTACATAGTGCTTCAATTTTAATTGGATCTGTGACCAATAAATTTCAAATTCATTATTTAAGAACTGCAAGTTACAGGAAACCCATCAGAAATATTGCAGAAGCCTCTCAAGTAGTGAAAGGCATGCAATAAAGTTTAGGTTTACCAACCTTAGGACCAAAGCTAGTATTTAATTTGACGCTAATATCATAGAATGCTTCTTGGATTACCCAGCTCCATATGTGTCCACAAACTCAGCAACAGATTTGGTTTCCTATTTTTAGTGACCAAAAAAACCCCCCAACATTTGAAATAATTTCAGTTTTGCTAATTAGCCCATAACTGTCTTGTGTATTATCTTAAAGCAACAGAATTTTGCCATTTACTTCACAGGTCAAAACATTTGCAATATCAGCTCAAAATCTATGAGCACAAATGCTCATAACATTCTGTTTTACAAATGGTGAACAATGGGATTTTGTAGATACATACTAGTGCTGAACTTTCAGCCATATATTACCTATCAGCTTTCAGAAAGTACTTGTCTTTGTGGACTTCAATGTGGATCACTGTTTGAGGAAAGAGGAATCAAATACAAAGAAAATCTTTTGAAAGACACACCAGTTTATCAGTGATTTTTTTTTTTTCCAGTGCTGCCAAAAGCAATCCAGATGATAGGAGAACCAAATTTTATATTGTCTGTGCTTCTCCTGCTTTTCCTTGCTTTCTCCAAAATATGAATTAATGTATCAGGAAAGAAGTCCTTTACAATTAATAGCTATATTTCTGTAATATACAGAAATGGTTGTATCTTCTTGATGTTAGCAAGCATGTATAGAGCATCAAGATGCTAAAACAAAATAAGGTACGGGGAGAACTTAGGTGACTCTACCTCTTCTTTTTTCTAAATTCTACTGGCAGGAATGATCTGTTGGTATTACACTGTTCTGCTTTTGACTCTGAACCTGATATGCCATCAGCAATACAAATTGGGATATCTAAAAAAAAACTTGATCTGAGGCATAGCAGCAGTTATTTGTTTTGGTGTTCTAATGTTCTGTAGCCTTTTTTCCTTATCCATGCGACTGAATAGTAATTTCTGTATAGTATGCTTTCTTTAACTTCTCAACGTACCTCATGTAGACAGGTGTACTGCACATGGTAGGGAGCAACTTTCTCCTCTCCTTTTATTTCAACATTGATTTTCAATCTAATGGCACCAGAGACAGCTGATTTATCTGTTCGCTTTTCTGAAGAGCAGAAAAATAATGTATTAGTAACTACCAAGAATACATATATGTCACGTGAAAAGCTTTCATAAATCACTATAGCTTAATAAGAATGTTTTTTAAAGCCCAAAAGTCCTGCTGTTGAGAACAAGAGAATTTTTCATACCTTACATATAGTTCAGGGGCCATGAAGCAGAATATCAAACTATGAAGTAAAGAATCCTTCTTATTTTATCTGCCAAATTCAAACCAGGCTGCACAGTGCTTTATTATATTATCTATATTATAGATATAATATAGATTATATTATCTATTATTATAGAAATTTTTTCCATTTTCTATCTGGTATCTGTACTAATTATTATTATTTTCATTATTGATATTTTCCTTTAGTTATTGTCCTGGTTTCAGCTGGGTTAGAGTTACTTTTCTTCCTAGTAGCTGCCATAGTGCTGTGTTTTGGATTTAGTAGGAGAAGAATGCTGATAACACACTGATGTTTTAGTTGTTGCTAAGTAGTGCTTACACCAGTCAAGGACTTTTTCAGCTTCCCATGCTCTGCCAGGTGCACAAGAAGTTGGGAGGGGGCACAGCCAGGTCAGCTGACCCAAACTGGCCAAAGGGCTATTCCATACCATATGACGTCATGCTCAGTATATAAACTGGGGGGAGTTGGCCGGGGGGGCAGCGATCGCTGCTCAGGGACTGGCTGGGCATCGGTCGGCGGGTGGTGAGCAATTGCATTGTGCATCACTTATTTTATATATTCTTTTATCATTATTATTATTATTATTTTTCTTTCCCTCTGCTGTCCTATTAAACTGCCTTTATCTCAACCCATGGGCTTTACTTTTTTCCCCAATTCTCTCCCCCACCCCACTGGGGCAGGGGAGGGTGAGCAAGCGGTTGTGTGGTGCTTACTTGCCAACTGGGGTTAAACCACAACACTGTACTAGTCCATTTAGTTGCTGTCACTCATTGTGGAGGTTACTGATCTTTCACTCCAATTTTCACTTTTCCAATCCACTCTAGCAGTATAACTGAGTCAATAGGTATTACAATTTTTATGACTCTTTCACAAAGTGCTGTGATGTGAGTGGTGATGAACAGTAGAATTAATAAGAATTGGTATTCCACAAATCCAATTGGTTTGAGTATTTCAATCCTTTTTCCCTGTATGATGTGACATACTGCAGTTGTGTCAATATGTGTATGTATCAGAATAAAATATGCCATTCTTTTTAGAACATTAGAATTATCATGAGCCATTTACCAATATTTCTTTTTAGATGCTGACTGAAACGTTTTCATTCTTGATTCTTCCTTTTGCAGAGCACACAGATTTTCAATGTTATTATTAAACTGCTTCCAGCTGAATCAGTTCAGCAAGATTTGTTTTAAAAATCCATTTCATAATAATTTATATCAGTATTTATATCAGTTTAAGTCACTGAAATTTTTGAAGGAATAAAATTCAGAATTCATAATGACCCAATTATCTTACCTTTAAAAAAATCTCATTATAAATAGGAAATAAAGCAAGGCTTTCTTTTCTTTGTCAATAAGAAATCAAATAGTTCCCTGACACATCTATATATGTCACTGGGAAATGAAACACTAGACAGGGAAACAAGGACCATTGATTAGGAAACAAATGCTCTACAGTTTCAGAAAATTATGTCACATAATCACCCGAAGTTTTCACAGAGCAGGCAATCTAGATAAAAATGTTACTATCACATTTTTATTATCAAATATAGGAGATTAACTTTTAAAGGGCTACTCCAGAATATTTAGTGCACCCAAAAAGATTTTTAGAATTAAAGAACAGTTGTATGCTTAGATTTACATGATAAAGAAAAGACATTCTGAGACACTCATTGATTTATTTCTGGCTTAAAGAATGATACTTAAGATCTGTCCAGACAAGAAAGTGCAGTCATTAAGGACAACAGAAAGCATTTTGAGCTTCAGCAGGCTGTCTTCAGTTTATGACTCTGCATGTAAACATGTTTGACATGCACAGAACAGAAAACTCAAGAAGTTTCATGAAGAACCATAGGTGTAAACACAGTGAAAACCAAAGATGATTAGGCCCAGAATGGTATATAAATAATTTTTTAAAATATGTGATAAAATGAATGTGGACAACAAGCAAAATATTTGCTAGATTTTTCTATGTATCTTTGTAGATGTATTTCCCACAGCACGCTACTGTGAATGGACTAGTCTGAAATGTTGGGGTTTCTTACATATTTTTAATTTTGCATTAAAATGAAATATTTTTCTTTGATGTTGTTGTGATTAGTCTGCTCTCTGTAACTGTCGTAACTCTGGATCAAAACCAAGAAAGTTTCTTTCATTTTCAAATCAACCTGTAATATTTAAGATTTTTAAAGTTGTATATTGGTACCAAAGCTATATATTTTGAAGTCCCAAATCTACAGACACTGAGATTCTACCTAAATTTGTTTTAAAAATCAGTAAGAATCATACCTAAATTATACCATACATCCATTTCTCCACTCAGTGTTCTTACTTCAATGATTGTTTGCCCAAGGAAGTCATCTGATTCCTTTTTGAAATGTTGTTTTACTCTAGATTTGATGTCATCATCTTCATCCCATACTCTCACTTTTATTCTGTCTGTAGAGTTATGGCATTCACTGTAAAAATAATAATAAAATATAAAATGTGAGTGATACATAAGCTATGTTCATGTGTACTGCTGTCTAATTCATTGTCCTTGATTTCCTAATTCCTAAATACTAAAAAATTCCTTGCAAATTTAAGTGGCTTACTAACCCCTCATGAGTTGAGGGGATTTGAGAAACTACTGGAGAGAGTGAGGTGGCTTCACTTGCAATCTGCAGATTTCCCAGTGGATAAAATTTTTTTTACTCCCAGCTCCATCCTACATATATTTGTACAGAAATGGAAAAGAAACTCTACTGCTGCTTATTCCTATAAGCCACGAGGACTGTTTACTATTCATCAGTGTTGGCTTTTGATGACTTCATTGGAATATCCTAACATTAACTAAAGTCTGTGGTAGTGAAAAACTTTCTGATGACATTTAATGGCTAGCACAGACCTGGCATCCCTTATAAGCCATGTCATATTCATGCACCTGTACTAATCAGGTTTTTTTTTTATTATATTCATACAAAATATAGGAAGACACAGATGGATCAAATAAACACCTTTGCCTTAAGAAACTAGGCCAAACCCAGAAACTGTTTAATTTTCCTAAAATGTAGCCCTGAATTATTGCTTAACATTGCCAGAGTCCTGAATTGCATTTAGCTGTGCACCCAACAGAAATATTAAACAGGATTTCTACAGTGGCATAGGGAGATCTACCACTGGTGAGGCATTTATGTGACCCTCATCACCATATCTGTGCTATCAGTAGAAATCTTGTTCCTGCTTTTCTTCTCAGGGAGATGCTGCATATATAAAGTCATTAAATGGTACTTCAGTACAAATACCATATTTTTATTCTCCTGAGACAACACCAATTTCCCTCTGATGTACACTTAGTTGATTAAGGAATATTTATCCAGATGGTCAGGATGACTGCACTTTTCCCTGATATCCTCATTTGTCTCTCCCACATCTTTTTCTCCTTTAATCTTAGGTCAGTGAAACATGGTGAGACCTATCACAACCAATGGGTTTACTCACATGTTCATCTTTGTGTCTAAACCTTTAGCTCTACTACATGTTTGTAACGTTCCTGTGCAAGACCCCAAAACTAGCATAGATTTGTGATGCAAGAACAGAAGGTTAGATGAACATGTGTTTCTACTGGCCTGTTCTGTGGCAGTGAGACTGCAGGGAGATTTACTGTTAGAGTTACAGAGCTGTCTCTGCATGATCCTACTTACCTGCCCAGCCTCTGGGAAACAGCACTATATAATGAGATGCACATTCTGCTTTAGTCCCTGGTAACATCTGTGCAGAAGCTCTGTGGCTTTGCAAAAAGCATTGGGTGGGATTCCTACTTCTGCTTACTCTGTCCAGGAAAATCAGCCCAGGGAATTCAAGGCAAAGACAACATATGCTATTGTCAGTGTTCCTCTTCTAGCCACTCTGCTTTATATGCTCAGTAAAAGTGTTCACGAAGGTGTGATACAGGAAGGTGAGAAGTGAATTGTTCTTTAGCACACAGAGAATGAAGATACTGATGCTTTTGAAAGCTCGAAAAGCTGCAGTATATTCAGAGATGCTAGATAGAAGAGACAGTTTTAATATCAACAATCTGGTGATGCTACATTACTTCTGCATTTACAGAATGCCACACAGACATGAAATAATCCTCACAGCGTTCCTGCTTATTCTAATGGCTAGAGTAACAAAAAAATGTAATAATAAACTATCTTTACTAGAGTAGCCCCATGTAAATTTAATATTAGGTGCACTGGCATGACCTGATTGTACACCTCATCTAAGAGATCTGCACCCAGTGTTAAAATAACAACTAATTTATGCTATGCTACTTTCAGTAAAGAAATAAATGCAAATGAACGAAGAAGCTGGTAAAGAATGTATGGAGACTAATTCCCCACTCTGTCAAAATGAAATACATTAATCATAACAACATTCTTTCCTTGTAGTCTTCAGTAAAAACCTCTTACATCCACTAACAAATTCGCGTACTCTGAATAGTTAGTCTAGGTGGAGAGGGATTTTTTTCCCCTAAAGAAGTGCTATTCCTATAAATCATTTTTTTCCAATAAAATACACTATCTTGGTGAAATTCTGTAAGCAATCAGCAGACAAATTAGGCTATGTCTGAGATGTAGAAAATGAACTTGACGGACAAGCCTTTGCAACACCTTTGCCTGCTCACTTCCAGTTTTGCACCTTTTGTAGCTTACCTTTTTTTTTCCTAAATCAACTTTTAATCAATCATTTCACAAATGAGTAGTCTAAAAATCAAACATACACTATTTTTAATCAGAGCTCTGAAGAAGTGGAGAAAAATCTTTCCTGTCATAATAAGATAGACAAATCTGCTTAGAACTGGTCTTGTATTCCCTGAGTACTCAGCAAAGTAGTTGAAGAGTAGACAGCTAGTGGTGGAAAAGCTTTGAAGAACCTGTACTCTAATAGGAAACTTTTCAATGCCACAGATAATGACCAGGTTCTTTTTAAAAAATATACTCAAAAGTGACAGAACAAGGAAATGTAAAAAAGGGAAGCATTACACTATTCTTACTCCAATTTTACAGCTGGGATAATGATTCACAGACAGATTAAATCACTCTACAAGTATCTTCCTTAATTCTCTCTCATAGTGGCCATTCCTCCTTTTTTAAATGTATTTAGGCTTTTTTTTTCTTCCTGAAGCACTAGCATGAATTTTTATTCCCAAAAGTGGTTATAAAAAAATAGCAAAGTGTGAGATAAGTTTCTTCTATAAACATTCTTTCTGCTCTTCAATGAGGATTTCCAAGTTGCAAATAATATTCACCTACATAACTTTCCAGAAACATCAAATCCAGAGCCAACATGACTTGCCAAAGTTCCAGAGAAGTCACTCTGGTTGTTGATGGACAAATCTGAAGATCTTTTAATTTGTTTTCAATAGGCCACTTCAGCTGAAGACTGCCAGCCTGCCTATGTTAGAGCACTTGCTGAAGAATCACTGTGGTCTACTGTAATTGAAGTACATAAACTTTGGTTTTTGTTGTATTTTGTTTTCAGTTTCTTTCTCTGGTAGCTTCTATTTCTGTTTAGCCTGTTACAAAAGTATGTGAATTCTTTTTGGACATACACTCATTAAGGTGTGTAAAGAAAACATGATACATACTACTTCTTGATACTAACCATAGATACACTTATTATTCATATCATTATTTCAGATGGATATCGCTTTAGTTGTAGACTATTACGTATACCTTAGATGTCTTCCACAAACTAAAGGAATAGATTTTGGAAGACAATATATTGTCCTTTTAGGTACTATATTCAGTGAGTCAACATTGACTTAATTGGAAGACAGATAAAAATCAAGGTGCTGCTTGGCTGCATGAACAAAGTGACAAAGCAGTTCAAAATGTAGCACAGATTAAAAAAAAAACATAGCAAATGACAGACCATTGTTTTTTGTAAACCCCCTTACAAACAAGCATAAGGAATACATTTTGTATAGCAGGTAATGCAAATAAAATGAGCCAAGAGTTGAACTTTGCTAAATTCTTACTCAATTTTATTCCCTTATACTAAAATATCTTGGATGCCATATGGTCGAGATGGGAATGGAATGGGATAACAGAGATTTTGTCCTAAAAGTATAAAGAAACCACACGGTCATGGAAGATAGTAGTAGAATAAATTTCAGGAAGCCATTTATTGCTATTATTACCCTCATGTTTATTATTATTGTCATTACTGCAAGCCAGAACCAGATATATCCATGGCATTGAAGTCTGTCCACTCCATTCTTAAGTGTTCAGAGATAGCTCCATAGTCTCTCAGGAAATCTATCTATTCCAGTACTTCGCTAGCCCTGCTGTTGGCAAACTTTTTCTGCAGCCTGATTTAAGCCTCTCTAAATGGAATTTACCCCTATTACTTCTTTTTCTACTATAACAGTAAGCATAGAAAATAGATATAAAAATATTCCTTTCCTCTTTGCAGGAGAAAGGATGTGTTTAAAGACATCCTTACCTCCACTACTTATCTCTCCTCTAGTCTGGACAGTCCCAATTCTTTAACAGTGTGGTCATGGGCCATGCTTTCTGATAAAGTAGAGTGAGACTAATTATGCCTTTTCTTGCATGAGTTTACTCTGTCATAACAAAAAGAGAGTTGTATAAAATTAACCTGGATTGACAGCAGTTTGAAAAAGACTCAGACCAAACATGCTGTACCATCAAACTGGAGAACGTTTTTGCTGAACAATTTACCATTTGAATTGGTTCTTAGAGAGGTTCTGCTCTCTTGTTTTGGGCTGAGGCTGTGA
>VYZW01055102.1:2862-14241 GCA_013401315.1 Balaeniceps rex
AATCTAACTAGGGGACTTGCCATGTTTCTAAATGTTATACTAAATTTGAAGACATTTGTTTTGCAGTTACAAAAATATCTACCGTGAACTGGAACAGAATATCAAAACAGCAGATGCTGTTGAAGACTTGCGGTGGTTTAGAGCTAATCAAGGTCCAGGGATGTCAATGAATTGGCCTCAGTTTGAGGTAAGGTCAAAGTACTTAAAACCCAGACTTGTTTTGTCTATTTTTTCCTCTTTGCTTTTTGTCCTATTCCTTTCTGGTGTAACTCTTAAATTCAGGCTTCCAGCAGTGAATATTTTTGTTTTTACAAGTCATAGTAGTTTTCATTTCTTGATTTCCATTGGGCTCTCCTCATCCCCCAACTTTTGGAGGTGATTATGTCAGGCACCTATTTAAAGAGAAAAGACTAAAACAGAAAACTCTGTAGTGATTTTTTTTTTTCCCCAAGCTAAAGTCATTACTGAAGTCATCAGTAAGCCATGGTTTACTTGATACACCTCTGACACCTGTATATGTTATCCTATATGTTTTACTTCTCCCCTTTAGTGTCAGACTTCAATTTGAATCTCCTTGCTGTTAGCAGGTAATTATAGCGTAGGCAGCAAAGACTTTGAAAAAGTTTGAACTAAATACTTCAATCAGTCCTGAAAATAGGTATTTATAAGTCTTAACTAGTTTTTTCAATACTGTTATATTAAAAAAGGTCCACCTTTAACCAGTTGGTAATTTTATTGCTGAATGCCATCTTCAAAAAAAAAAAAAAAAGAGGGTTTTTTTTGTGTTCTGCCAACATAGCCTATAAGAAACAAGTACCAAAATGTATCAGTGCAGAACATGCTACCAGAGTATCAAATAGCTGGAATTGGGATGAGTTTGACCAGAATCGTGGATTTAGTTGAAATAATCAATTAATGGATTTAATGGTGTGGAAGCATCAACTCTGGAGTGTTCACTGTTCCCCTATTAACCATAATGAAAAATATCACTTGTTTTTAAAATATTGAGTAACTTTAGATTAGAAGGTTTGAGGAAGAAGACATAATAGTACTGCAGAATTTCTTTGCCTGAAACGCTAAACTACCGTGTGGGGAAACTACCATCCTTTTTCATAAACATTATAATTAACAGATTAAATACTGTTGTTACTATTTTTCTAATCAAGTTTTTTCTCATTTACATGCTACAAGGATGATGTAAGTAAAAAAAAAAAAAAAAAAAAAAACTTTTAAAATTTNGTATGAAATTGCATTATAAACTGCAAATAAGCTTAGGTCAGTGGTCTTTAAACTATGGTAACTCAGAAATCCAATAAGTATTTGTACAAAGTTAAAATAATGAGCTATCTCTGAAAAGTTGGCCAGAAATCACTTAAGACTGACTGACTGTGCTACATGTATAAACCAGTAGTAATAGCAACTCGCAAAATGCTATCTTTTATATAGCAAACTCTCTCCTGACTTTTTTAACCTTTAAGGCTTCTGAGATGAAACATGTCTCAGCATAGGATATTTGCTTGCATCCAGTTTGTTCTCTGTTAGTTCCTGCTTTATATCAATATGCAGCTCAGTTTGACTTGAAAGGTAGAAGTTGTGTTTAGGTCTTAACATGCCTGTCCGTCTGCCTTCTGAAACATCTGAATGGTTCAAAACATCAGGGAGGGGATACTTTACAAATGGCATCATGAGTCTTGTCAACAGTTGTGTTGATTTAAGCCTTAACTCTTATGGATGGCTTATAAGGACAATAAATTTCACTAAATCTAGAGTGAACTACCTTAAGGGCTCAAATCTTAGGGACAGGAGAAGTGATATACAGTGAGTTTAAAAATAAGCTTCTTTTTACGTCATTCTTGGAGCACTTCTTGAGAAGTAAGCCCTGTCTTAAATTAGATAATACCTTTTTAAATTAAATGTAAGGTTTACCTTTTAAAGCCAGATGTCTTGGCATTATTTGAAACAGTGAGCCCTCTCAGTACAACTTTTAAAGAGCTGCACTGGCCAACTCCTTTGATTTCTCCAGTTGTCAGCCAGACGTCTGGTATTTTAAGTCTTTCAAGGTGTTCGGAATACTAAGTATGGAAGTACAGGTAACCTTGGGATTTTGCGAGTAGCACAGATTATCTGTTTGCATTGCTAGGGTAGGAACTAGATGAGAACTATAACTGAAACATTTAGAGTAAGTTATCTTTTTAATAATTATTTGTACTGTTGTATGTATAGGTGTATGTTCCATAACTTAGTCTGAAAATTAAATGTAATTTTTCAATTAAATGTCTCAATGACATTTTGCGTTCATTGATAGGAGTGGTCTGCAGATCTGAACCGCACTCTTAGTAGAAGAGAAAAGAAGAAGGCTTCTGATGGAGTGACTCTGACTGGTATTAATCAGACAGGAGATCAAGTTTCACAGCCTAACAAACATAGCAGGTATTTTTTTTTCATGTCTAAAAAGACTAATTGGAAAGGATTGTTATCTTCAAGTACACTAAGCTCTACGGGATCAAAAAGTCACTGTCCAACCAAATGTTAATTATCTGTGAGCATTTTTAGTGATGTGTTTCTGCAGCTCACAAAATATTTTGGGAATTATTCTCCGTTTTATAGTTCTCTTTCTGTTGGGAATTAAAAGAAACCAAACTTCCTGAGAAACTGAACTTTCTGTAGCTAATCTGGTAGTTAGTCTGTTGCTATCTTCCCATCTCTAGAAATGACAATTATACTTTGAAATCTTAGCTTGCAAAACATTTAGTCATTTCAGAATTCTGGATGTGATTAATACAAAACTGTTAACATCAGCTGCTTTAGAAAGGAATGAAACTGGGTAGAAAAATTGCACTGCCTTTTATTGCAGGCAGTAACAGAAAGAAATTATGGTCCACGAAGGATATTCTAATTCTGGAGGAATGTATCGTACGTGAGACTTTCTGAACTTTCTTGGGTCTTATGCTACACTTGATAGATGTTTGGGTTTTTTTGGCTGGAGAAGGGGTCTGCTAAGAAACTGCTTAGTGGGACGCCAATGACAGTGATCTACTCTTAAACAGATAGGGTCACCATAATGCTCTTTCTTTTCCGAATTAGCAGTCTTAGTGTCCAGAGTAACACAGTGCAGTCAGTACAATCAAGTTACAATCCCTTTGAAGATGAAGAAGATACTGGGAGTACTGTCAGTGAAAAGGAGGACAATAAGATCAAAAAGTTGGTGAAATGTTGTTTTTTGTTTTCACACTTGCACTTTCTCTATCCAGGGTTTTCTGGTTTTGGTTTCTATAACACTATACTGGTCAGTGCATGAAGTCCTTTGAAGTGGTTATGTAAGCAATACTGTAACCTAACTTGTCTTTCCTAACAGATGCCATATCTGTTGCCTTGATCTTTGGTTTGAATCTACTGGGGTTATTGGCAGTTGCTAACAGAACTGCTGTTGCTTTTTTCCTTCCTTTACCAGTCCTATAAAATGTTAAAACTGACAGGTTTTTCTAGTGAAACTGCTTCTGGAGCTTTACTGCTCTGTGTGTTCTCGCTGAATAAATCTGCTTTTACGATTGCTTTCTTTTTATTTAGGACGTTCTCAAACAGCTGCCTGTTACTTCAGTATACACACTAGGGATGTCGTACCACTTTCAAATGGCATGTGCATGCTCAACAGTGAACTTTTCTTTAAATGATCAGGTTGTTGCAGTATAATGAAGTTTCTTTATTGGTGGATTGCAACATACAGAAAGTGTTGAAAGCTATTGTAGAGGTGCATAGAGATAAGATTAAATGTCTTATCCTAAACCAGATAATTCCTCTCATCTACTGTGTGCATACCTTTTACCTTTCTAGAGTAAATAATCCAATGGATTATATAGATTTCTTGATAGAGAAGTTTTTGGAGTTTGTGGGGAGGTTGTCTTTGATATCTTTTTTCTTTTGCCTTTTTCTAACTTTGTAAATGTATTGCAAGAATGCTTTTTTTTTTTTGACTGAGGCATTGTCAGCTAAAGATAGATGAGAAGATACCAGAAGTAAAGTTTCAAAACTGGGCCTTAGAGTGGAGTTTAAGCTTAATTACGGGAACTGATATCTTAGTGGTATTTCTAGTCTCCTATTTTAAGAGCAGAAAAGAATAATTAGAAAAATGTTTTCAGTGTTAGCAGCTATGAAAAAAACCAAAGCTACCCTACAGATTGGTCTGATGAAGAGTCCAATAATCCCTTCTCTTCCACTGATGCAAATGGAGACACCAATCCATTTGAAGAAGATAGCTCTCCTGCAATGGAGGTGAGAGTACGTGCACTCTATGACTATGAGGGCCAAGAGCAAGATGAACTCAGCTTTAAAGCTGGTAAGTTTGCAGCATTCACTTAAAATATTTGTCAAAAGGAGAACAGGGGGGGAGTGTTTTTCTGTTCAGCTTTTGTTTTCTGAAGTCACCTGTTTCTCTGAATGTACAACTCCACTTACAGGATCCTGTCTAACCCTCACCCCTCCTGACAGTGCTTCTTAGTATCCCCTGTTTGGAAGCACTGCCTTCTAATCTGTTTGGAATGTGTTGGGATGCATATGTTTGGGATATTCCTTTCTTACCATCTTGTATTAAACAGAATGAGCTATAGAACTGATAATTCTATCTCCTTGTTTTCTTAGTTGGTGACAGTAACAGCTGCTGCTTTTAGCTGTTGAGAAATGCCAACCCTACAAAGTTGTTTTTTTGAAAGGAGAAGACTACAGCAGCTAATCTTAAAACATTATCTAATCAACTGATATTTCTTCTGTTTAAACTGGAAGCATCCCTTTTTTGGCCTCCAACTTCCTACAGTGGTAACTTTTTAAGGTGGAAAACTTAGCCATGGACAGATAACTTTTTTTCCTCTCTCTTTCCACCCCCCTTCAGTGTATGTTAAGTGCAGTAACTGTCTTTACCTGTTTTTTCTCATCTTGCATTTTATTAAGGTACACTTACTATACATCTCCCTTCTTAGGATGTTGTATTTCCCTTGAGCCATAAACCCTGTTCCTTTTTTACCTCACTGCTACAGGAGTTGAGAGAACAGAATAGAGGCAACTGACAGGAGACACGCATGCCACAGTATGTTTCCACACATACGAAGCTGGCACAAGGGTATGATGGCTGCACGCCATGAATGCTGCTGCCTGCGGTTTGTCTGGGCTAGTTCTGGCAGCCGTTGTGCGCTCAGCGAGCGCCTGGGCATCTTACTGAGCCCTCGAAGTAGGCGGCTTTAAGTTTTTCATAACCTGGCTGGCGTGGAGGCAGCACCCTCTAGTGATGAAAGGTGAAATCTACACCCTGTCCATGCCTTTCGAGCTCTTCATTTCGGCCAGTTCTACTGTCTTGCCCAAACGGCACATGAAAAGTTTACCAACCAGGAATTCCAGAACAAGATTGCATGAGTAGTTTAGCAAAAGCAAACAGAACTTCAGTTTGTGAAAATGAGATAGGCAATCTCGTTGATATTGTCTCTTTTCCCATTTGCTTGTCATTTACTCCCTTCTGTAATGACTGACTTAGTTGTAGAGGAAAAACATGATTCAAGTGTTGAAAGTAATTTTGAGAAAACTTTTGGTTCTGCTTCCCTTTCAGCTGGGGTTCGTAAGAAGTATGCTACTTCTACGCCATCTACAGTGAGCCTTAGATGGATGTTACGGCTTCAAGTTAATATAGTAAACAAGTCAATGATGTAGCTAATTAGTGAACTGCTAGACTTCCATTCTGCTTATGGAGAATGGTGGCACTCAGAACTGTATTTCCAGGTCATTCTAAAGGCAGTTTGTGGTTTTTAAACCAAAAAGCCCCGCAACTCAGATGGCAGTTCTCCCACCTTTCACTCGCCTCCCTCCTTTTTTAGTAGTGAAACTCTATACATCTGACTCTTCTTCTTTGTAGGCTTCCAGAGAGGAGGAATGGGTTGGTTTGTCCATTAACTTTGCTGAATTGTGCCCTGAAAGGATGACAGTAGTAACAAAGCATCTGGAGCTTTCTCTGGAATGCACAGCAGCTAAAATTATTCTTCATTCTGAGGACTTTAACAGCTCCTTTCTTCTCAGCAGGAGATGGAAGTGTGCTAATCCTCTTGAAATATATGTATTGTGCCTGTCAAACAACAGGATGGCATTCCAAGGGTTTACAGTAACGAGCCTTTCAGTGGCAAAACTATGCAATGTTTATACAAACAGATGTAATGGTCAAATACAAAGTTAGGCATTCTGTGCTTTAGTACCAGCTGTGTGACTTGCATTAAACTATTCAAACCAAGTGGTTCTCAGTGTAAGGTCTGTAGAAATAAAAGTACAGGAAGTATGAACTGTAACAGATGTATGTAGGCTTAACTTAAAAATAGCCTAATGCCTTTGAAGGAAGAGCATTAAAATACATTTTAACACCCAATTATATGATTGTATCAATCGTAGGAAAGGGATCACATGCTAGACTATGAATCCCCTTACAGAAGCTGAATTATAGAATGGCTACAGTCAAACTTACATAGGTTTTAGGCAGAAGTATTGGTGTGACTAGGTTTACACTGAACATACAAAAGACTAAGGAAAAAAATTCACCAGGTCATGCAGGAGCCAATTTAAAATGTACTCGCTCCTGTGCTCCTATGTACACTATGCCTAGACTGCTAAGCAGCTGTCAGCAGAGGATTAATGCATCTTAGGGATCTGTTTAAATGTACGTGGATATTCTCAGAAAGCATTTCCTTGGCTATTCAAAGAATTTGCCTATAAAGCTTTTGTGATCACTTCTAGGTACATGCTGTAGTATATATGCCCTGCATAGGGTCCATTAAATGTACTTTATTACATGAAACTCTTTTTTATTAGTGGAATACTTTATACATGTCTTTTTTTTCTTGGCAAACAACTGCAGGAGGCTTCCAAAGAGGAAGAATAACTTTTGTTTATTCATACCTTATAAGAAGTTTTATAATTGTGTAACAACCATCTACCATATGTCTAGCTCACCCTAGTGTCTCTCTGCCATGGCTGAGAATAAATATCTACAGTAAATGTAGACCATGCGATGTTGTCAAAATGTGTTATTGTATATGCTATTTTTCTCGCAGTTGTTAAAGACTGTTTTCGTTGTAACTGTTGTACAGATGATACTTAAAAGTGGTAATATTTTCACAGACCTCCAAGATCACTGAGTTTCCAAGTCCTAGCTGTTAATACAAGTGCAACTGCTTTGGCGCTTACTGTTAATGCAGTGTGGCTTTGATAGTCATTGTTTTCACTCTTTATTAAAATACACTTCATAGAAGTGGCAGGAAAGCTTGAAATTGTACACTCTCATTCTGCAGTGCTAGAAATGGTGGAAAAAATTGTAAAATGTCTCCATAAGCCAAGTACAGTCCATAGTGCCAAACGTGTTCATAACATTCTTTTATGAGTTATCTGGTAAACTTACAAACCAGAGGAGGTGAGGCTTTAACCTTTTTTAGCTAAGAGAGGAGCTATAGAAGGTACATATCTGAGAAGATTTAATATGAAGCTTGTCCATTTCTACCAAAGAATTGGTAGTCCCTAGGCTAGTTTTTGATCTCCTAAATGATATCAAGACTATATATTTATAGCCATTTGGGACTGTATTAAGTGGTTAATATCTTCAGTGTGTATTTTCTATTGCTAACTAAGATGAAACATAAATCAGTTTTATCTAGGGGAATAACTTGACACCAATAAGTTGTACATGAGGAAATAATTGTCACTTAGTCTGGCCTTTCTTGCCTGGCTGAGGTGGACATTCATTTGCTCATATATAGCATTTTGGTGTCTGCAGACTCTCTAATGCTAAAGTATTTCCTGAGGATGTAGAAGATTAGATGTGAATGATAGTCAAAATGAGGTTATGTTACAGTTCATAAATAAAGGTTTTGTTATAGTTCATAAGTCTGAATGGATTATCAGTGTCAGCTTTTGCTGTGTAAGTTAGCAAGCAAATTCTTAGTTATTTTTTCTGGAGCTACAGCATCAGCTTCCAGCAGTATAAAGGTAGAGCAATCAAAGGGAAAGTTAAATCCCAATCCTTGTATTTCTTAAAAAGATGAGGAAAGGGGAGAGAGGTATAACAAAGTGTAAGGTATAAGATTCTTTTAAATCTTTCTACATCACAATTTAGTAGTGGTATACCAAAAAGCTGCAAGTATAATTCAAGAGAATTTTACTACCATGCCTTTAATGTTTGTAGTATTTTCCTCCTTATGCTCCACGAACTCTTGGAAGAGTATATATTGACAGTCTAATGAAACACTTATTTCACTTGCGCTGACATTTTGTTGAGGGCCAAAAATGTAGGATTATTCTGCTTGTTTAGAGGTAGTTGGATCCACAACCATCTTTGTCCACAACCTTTAGATATAAGGGAGTCTTTGATGTTATAGTGAAATAACACTGTATAAAACTTCAAAAGTTTGCATTCTTTGTTGTGCTTTAAAAAAATGCTATGACCTTTTTGAAATGCCATCAGTGTAATGTTTTAGTTTCAAAGTAGCTTGCTGCTTCCTATTTTCTTGAAATTGGGGGCCTTTCATCCCCTATGTAAATCTCTTAGTGGTATTCTTAGTATCAAAAGCATGAAGAGCAAAGAAGGGAGGCTTTCTACTGGGGCCTGGGGTGGGCAGGAGAAGAGAAGCGGCCATGTAGGTAACTGTCATATCTTCCTGTTGTTACTTAAAAGGTTACAGCTTGTTAACGATGGTCCTTCTTTTTGCAGGGGATGAGTTAACTAAAATGGAGAATGAAGATGAGCAGGGTTGGTGCAAAGGACGTCTGGACAATGGACAAGTTGGTTTATACCCAGCAAACTATGTAGAACCAATCCAGTGACAAAGGACAAAGTTAATACAGAAGTGTTACAAAAGCTCTGTAGGCCTGTACAGTATATATTTAAAGCGAGAGGAAGCTGAATGATGTATAGAGTGTATATATTTTAATGAAAAGGTGAGAGCTTGATACTGAAATTGTGGTGATTTAAAGACAAAAGTTTGAACTAATAATTTGACATTGTTTTCACAACTTGTGCACAATGCAAAGGAAAGGGGTTAGGTTGAAAAAAGAGTATGATAGGAAAAATATTTTTTAAGCTTTTTCTTCCCACATGATCTGTTATTGTAACTCCTAAACATTTTTGCATTTTCTAAGCTTGTGCCTCATCCTACCCTAGGTATGTGGCTTATGCTCACTTTTGTTTAATCAGTTATTTTAAGTGACCTTCAGTAACTTGCAACTTGAATTTTAACGATTATTATGGTTAATTTTCTATTTGTTCTTAGCGACGTCTGAAAGATGCAGTATTTTTTTATTTAAATGCTATGTAGTTAAGCACCTTTTTGTATGCTTGGATTTATCAATTAATACTTAAATTATGACATGGATTTAGTCACCAGTTGACTGAATAAAAACTCTTTCCATGTTGTAGTAATCTTTCTATGTTGTCAGCATGGCTTGAAGTTGTAAAACAAATACTGTATTTAATAAATATCTGTTACAGACGGTTATTTGTAGCAGAGATATCTGCAGGTGTCATGGGTTGGGATTCTATTATGAATGTTGTTTATGTGGTTTGACACTTAAACTAAGAGTTTTCCATCTGGATCTTAAATGGCACTCAAAAGAAAGATAAATTATGCATAAGCCCCAGAATAGTAGCTATTTCCAGCACATGTTTGCAGGAGAAAAGAAAATAATCTCCTTTAAACTGCTGATGACTTTTGGATGATTTGAAATGTTTAATCTGTGAAGACTAATTTTTTGAACAGAGAAGACTGTAAAATAGATTAAATGCTTTTTATTAAGAGCCTATCTATGTTGTGTATATGTACATATAATTTGATATTCCAAAATATAAAGAGCATGGCTATTAGTTATTAAGCCTTTTGATGTCAATAAGATTTAGACTGTTCTAAGAGTTTAAATTATAGGTATATTTAAATCTGCTTTCCTGCCATATTCATTACTGTACCATAGACAAAGTATTGTGTGATTAGCTTTTCAGGAGTACAGTAAATACACTAACATACTCAAAATCAGTATTTGTGGATAAATTTGTGGGTCAAAATATAAACAAGCTTTAGTCCTTACACGGATCACTGTAGCAGAACACTGTAAAATCTACATTCGTTTGCAGTTACAACTCGGTCATCTGTAATGATGTCAAATAGTATGCATTTGTGACATTTAAAACTGGGTTGTAAAATTACAGCAGATTTGTGTTTAAAAAAAACCCAAACAACCTAAGTATCAGGTAAGTAGATATGCTATGTTAGGAAGCTACACTGTAATGAAGCTAACAAATCTATTTTGAGGTAACTGTAAAACACTGTTTGTAGTCTTGGACTTTATAGTCTGCTTTTTGAGCTTATAGATATATTTAGTCATCATTTTCAATGAATCAAAATGTGCAAGCTTAGAAAGTGGATGTATGTATGTGTCTGTCAAGGAAAACTTATCAACATAACTGTTCATCCACAAGATGGTTACTAAAATTGTCAGGAATTACTGGTTTGGGTCTCTGTATTGTAAAATATTTTAGAAAATAATAAAATCTGTTAATCTCTTAAACACACAGAATGCACCTCTTACTATTTCAATGTATGTGAAAATAGCCTTATAAAGCAAATAATCCGTGCATTTCATTGCAATTCAAGGTGGCAAAACCTGCATTGTCTAAAAGAGCCATAAAGAGGAGTACAACATTAGTGACATTGTGCCCTTAGCAAAAAAGGGGAGGTGCAGTGCACAGGGGCTCTTGGCAAGGCATTCCAGCAAAATGTTTATGGAAGAGGAGGAAACCATGTCTTTTATGGGTATGCAAAATCTACTGTGATTTCTGTGGTATAGTCAAGTCTGATATAGCTTGGATATTTTTTTTAATAATATCTGAATCTTTTCTGCCTTTTGTGAGTTTCCTTGTTGACTGGCAGTGACTAATGTAGTAGTGTTTGTGATGGCTAGCTGAAAGTTTTATCTTGTCTCCCCCACCAATACTGCATCTTTTAATCTAAATAAAGTACTAGTTTTTTATGCTGGATGTCCAATTCAGTGAAGGCACCATAGAATCCAAGTGGAAGGGACCAAGGGAGGTCTCTAATCCAGTGTCCTATTTAAAGCACAGTCAACTCTGCATTCAGACCAGGTTGCTCAGGCCTTTGATCTAACCTGGAAAGCTTCCAAAGACTGATTTCATAACCTCTCTGTTCAAACTGTTACAGTGCTTAATTTTAATATTTTTTCCCCATTTTATTTGTGGTTAGAACGTGCCTTATTGCAGTTTATGACCATTGTGTGTTGTTCTGCTGTGCTTGGATGGAGCCTGGCTCTGTCGTTTTGATAGCCTTCTTGTAGGTGCTGGAAGGGTATATCAAAGGC
>VYZW01055105.1:7255-20903 GCA_013401315.1 Balaeniceps rex
GATCAAGTTAACTGATTAGTCCAAAATTAAATGGAAATGAGAAGCCCACCCTGAAAATAAATTAAACCAGACACTGAGCCCTACAAAAGTCTCACTACTATGTTGCCCAAACACTTCCCTCATACAAATGCAATGATTACAAATAGTATAATGAAGGCAGGACTAGCATTTTTTCCATATATTCCAGAGATAATAAGCATTTAATAAAAAGAAAGAGGGGGGAGGGGAAGTTTAATCTTCCTCAAAACAATCACCCCAACATGCTTATAATAGTCTTGTCTTTTCTTCAATAAAGAGCTAAAGACTGCCTCATTTAAAGAGATAATACTGTAAAAACTTAAATTTCAGATGCATCAGGAAGCATACTAACCATTTTTGTATTATTAAAATTAAAATGCAGAAAAACTGTGGGAACTCTAGGGTACACCACAGGCAATGCAAGAATTAACTCTGGGACTTGAGGTGACATTGCTTCCTAATTTACAGAGACCACAGCCAAGATCCAAGGTTTTCTGAAACAAAGAAAAGCCTCCCGCTGACTTCAGTGAGCTTTGTACAGCGATCAAATTTAGCTACTGTTCTTATTCAAAATGTACACACATCTGGTTGCAAAGATATTCGTTTTCAAAGCATAGGAGGAGAGAATCAGGCACAAAGTCACCAACAAATCAATTTGTTCGATAGCGTCAATTTGCAATTATAAAGTATCAGTATTCTTACATATGCATAAGACTTTTCTCAAACACAGACAAATATGGATTAGACTCAAAAATTAATTTCATTTTTAAAAAAGCAAAAAAAGAAAATACATACAATAGATACAGGCAGAAACTAACAATGCATTTCCAAATTGCAAGTGAAGTAAAAAAGGAGGGGGAAAAAAAAATAAAAAGATCTGAACTGAATTTGGCTAGGCATAACATGGTCAAGACCCACCAGCTATCCAGGACTTCAGTTAATGTTTAACTTGAAAGACAGCACTTCCAAAAGAACAACAGCCCTCACACTACCATGGGGCACTTGCCACTTGGACTAACTCTACCATACTAATGTATTCTATGTTACTTTTGGCAGTCAGCATCCATCTAATTTGCATAATTTGGTAAGACAGTGAGGCTGCATAACCCATCGCAGACACAACCAATGTCCTACCCACTCAAGCAAGAAACTCAAAGGCAGCAAGAAGTAACTTTGAGAGTGCAAGATCGTTATTATCAAATCCTGAAAAAATCCAAAGTAATTATTTTTAGAACAAAAATAAACAGGAAATGTAAGTATTGCAATATATCACTCTGGCATTCTTATAGCAAATCAAGTTGTGACTTTGCAACAAGAAAAGAATAAAAGTAGCTATAACAGGCCATTCTTGTGATAATTCTGCCCAGAAGAATTCAGATTAGTATTTAGGAATGTCCAGAGAGTCAAGTACAAACATTACCCTGTGTAAGTAAGATGGCAGGTCACCCAGCTGAAAAAAATTGAATAGGGCAATATCATTATCCAAACAAAATGCCGTATGAACACATTTTTCCCCTACTGAATTNTATATAGGACCTTTTGTTCCCTTACATACCATCAGAACAGACAGCTGGTAACTGATAGCAAAGGCTCTTTCCACCACCTGTAGGCATGACAAGAAAGATATCCTTTCCTGCCATTGCAGCATTTACTGTTTCAAGTTGCAAGGACCTAAACTTCTGGAGTTTAAACTTGCTCTGCAGTGCATTTTTTATCTTCTCATACCATGGAAAATCTGTTAAGGGAAAAAAACCAAACACATTTCATAACCAAGTTTGTTAAAATATAAGAAGTAAGGGCAACTTACATACACAATAACTAAATCTGAAAGAAATACAATTTTAGAACTGGTAAGGTGTTCAAAGATTCAATAATGGCACGCAAAAAGCTACATGAGTCTGTATAAACTAATTTCCAAGGTGGACCTTTGAAAACCCTATGAAATGTAAACACAACACACCTCCAGACTAAAGGCTCTCATTGGACATAAATATGAACTACTGCTAAAAACTCACAAGCAGATGAAGAACTTCAAAGTGTTAATGATCAAGTTAACTGATTAGTCCAAAATTAAATGGAAATGAGAAGCCCACCCTGAAAATAAATTAAACCAGACACTGAGCCCTACAAAAGTCTCACTACTATGTTGCCCAAACACTTCCCTCATACAAATGCAATGATTACAAATAGTATAATGAAGGCAGGACTAGCATTTTTTCCATATATTCCAGAGATAATAAGCATTTAATAAAAAGAAAGAGGGGGGAGGGGAAGTTTAATCTTCCTCAAAACAATCACCCCAACATGCTTATAATAGTCTTGTCTTTTCTTCAATAAAGAGCTAAAGACTGCCTCATTTAAAGAGATAATACTGTAAAAACTTAAATTTCAGATGCATCAGGAAGCATACTAACCATTTTTGTATTATTAAAATTAAAATGCAGAAAAACTGTGGGAACTCTAGGGTACACCACAGGCAATGCAAGAATTAACTCTGGGACTTGAGGTGACATTGCTTCCTAATTTACAGAGACCACAGCCAAGATCCAAGGTTTTCTGAAACAAAGAAAAGCCTCCCGCTGACTTCAGTGAGCTTTGTACAGCGATCAAATTTAGCTACTGTTCTTATTCAAAATGTACACACATCTGGTTGCAAAGATATTCGTTTTCAAAGCATAGGAGGAGAGAATCAGGCACAAAGTCACCAACAAATCAATTTGTTCGATAGCGTCAATTTGCAATTATAAAGTATCAGTATTCTTACATATGCATAAGACTTTTCTCAAACACAGACAAATATGGATTAGACTCAAAAATTAATTTCATTTTTAAAAAAGCAAAAAAAGAAAATACATACAATAGATACAGGCAGAAACTAACAATGCATTNTAACTCTACCATACTAATGTATTCTATGTTACTTTTGGCAGTCAGCATCCATCTAATTTGCATAATTTGGTAAGACAGTGAGGCTGCATAACCCATCGCAGACACAACCAATGTCCTACCCACTCAAGCAAGAAACTCAAAGGCAGCAAGAAGTAACTTTGAGAGTGCAAGATCGTTATTATCAAATCCTGAAAAAATCCAAAGTAATTATTTTTAGAACAAAAATAAACAGGAAATGTAAGTATTGCAATATATCACTCTGGCATTCTTATAGCAAATCAAGTTGTGACTTTGCAACAAGAAAAGAATAAAAGTAGCTATAACAGGCCATTCTTGTGATAATTCTGCCCAGAAGAATTCAGATTAGTATTTAGGAATGTCCAGAGAGTCAAGTACAAACATTACCCTGTGTAAGTAAGATGGCAGGTCACCCAGCTGAAAAAAATTGAATAGGGCAATATCATTATCCAAACAAAATGCCGTATGAACACATTTTTCCCCTACTGAATTAGTTTACTTCTATGTTAGAATATTTGAATATGACTGTGCAAACCTTTTTTGTTCCATGCCTCGGCTGAGGTTTCGGTGTCTTTACTTCCACCTGCCTCCAAGTCTCCTGAGGATTGCTTTATCAGACTCTTTACCCTCATCTTCTTTTGAATGAGCTCCTGCTGTTTATCCACAAGCTCCTGAATCTGCATCTCCACCGCCTGCAGCTCATTTTCAATGGAAACCAGTACCTCCTCCAGCACTGAAGGGAAAAGCAAGGTGAAGGCAGAATAGAGACTACAGTAACATGCTAATCCCAGTTTTAAAGGATATTTTATTTCATTTGTTGATTGAGAACAATCAAAATTAAACACAAACCAAAAGCATCTAGAGCAACAGACAGCCTGACAGGACCACTGATAAGATTATAGCGTCTAATATTGTATACACCATGTAAAAATACTTGTCAAGACTTAACAACATATTTCTTATGTTAGTAGGTCATACATACACAGGTATACTGTAAATTGTCATCTCTGATACAGTGTGCGAGAGATATGCAACACTATCACTGCCTGCGTTGATTAATAGAGAAAAAAAGATATCCCAAGCCAGTTTCTCAGCAGCAGTGCCTCTCCAGAGAAACACCTGAAATTCTTTTCTTTTCTGCAGATACATGTTAAGCAGTGAAAAGCATAGCGCATCTGCCCTGATATTAAAGCTGCTGTGTTACAACAAAGACAAGTACTCCCGCCAATCCCAAGGTGAGCACACCATTAGAACATTTTTAGTAGAAAGCATTTACACGTGAGAAGCAACATTAATCTCAGCGAGTAAAGACGGAAATAGGGACATTAGCAAAAAGCTACATTTCATGCACTCAGATCTCCCTTCTATGCAGAACCAGAGGATCTGCTGAATATCAAGGTTTGAACACAGAGGACAAAAGCTTTTGCAAACACAAGCCATTCTTCAGATCTGAAAAATCTGAAGCAAATACTCCCCCAAAGCTTGGGCTACTTAAGTGAATCTTTGGCAGGAATTTGCCTCTTTACATCCTTATATGCATCTGTGTGAATTACAGATTGTGTTCTAGAATCCAATCCCCAGGGTTTAAAAGAATAATTAATACATACCACAGCATGCCAAGCACATATTAATACTTCAGAGCCAGGTCAGAAAAGCATAAGAAGAAATGTCTTCCTCCCTCCTCCCCCCTCGCCTCACAAAATAAGAGACTTTGGGCCAAGCATAGCAGATATGATAATCTGCTTATGGAAGCAAAAACGTATGATATGGAAAAAGATATGCTCATTACAAATGGCACAAAATGGGGACATATGTCTTCCTAAATGCCCACTGTTACTCAGCAGGAAAGAGCTGAAAGTATCTTAAAATATGAAGCGTATTTTCAAAATACTGAAAACCACGTAATCTCCTTGACAAACCTGCTTTTGTTTTAGTTTTTATCTAAGAAACAAAAAGTTATCCAGTAAAAGAACAACTTCAAATCTGAACTATAATAACAAAGACCCCACAAACTCTCTTCTGCATACATTAAATTCATATAAATAACAAACAATAACATCAGGTTATTGTGTCTGTCAGCTAAAAGATAGCAAAATGAACATATTGAATACTAATTTTAGATTACCTGCAACAGCTGTCATCTTTGGAGATTAAGAGAATGTTATCCTTAGGAGACCTTATTTAACCAAGCAACTGTCACTAAGAATAAAATAAAATAAAAAAAAGAAAAATTATTTCATGAGTAATCCTTCTAAACTTGGAACAAATTTACTGGAAGAGATTCTTCATTAATTCAGGAGGTGTTAATATAACAGTTTAAGTACTGGTTCATTTAATCTGCCTATATAAATACACCCACCTAAGTGACAACATGCTTTTTTCCTGTCTGCAAAAGGGACAGATACAAACTCACAACCAATTCCTAAGGCTATAGCTCACCAGCCTTCTAAATGAAACCAAGTGAATTTTGACCAAGTCATACATTTTCTACAACAGACGCAGTCTAATATAGAGCAGTCATTCACCTACCTTCAGCCTATCTTTTTTTTTTCATCTCTTCAAAGACTAATTTACAGAAAAGTCTGAACAAATTACATTGTGTCCCTTAGAAAAGTAGCCACCATTACACCTATAGGATCTTCTAGGAGGAAGCAGAAAGGTAGTTTGGTTCAGAGAAGAAAGACTGGTTTTGACTACATCATCAGTGAGATGAACTTAGAATTCTATTTATTGGCTAATTTTTTGAACAACATTCTTTGTCATATTATATGCTAATAATACAAAACTCAAGAAACTTGATATTCTCTCACCCTGTTGAATTCTGAACTATTTGTTATATACATGGGAGCCAAATCTGAGGGAAGGTGAAAGGGAACACATTCAGAGGAGCCTCACTATAAGCTGATGCTAACACAACAAATATTTTACTGCATTCCTATAAAGGGGGGGAAATATATATATAAAAAAGAATGTGTGAATAAAACACTGACTTTGCCAGAAGAGGTTATAATTAAAAATAAGTTCAAGGCCCACACTTCAGAAAGAAGCCGATTACTGTATAAGATAACTCAGCAGTGTCCAGGTCACCCACGTAATTCGAGTTACACAGTTCTGCCTTTATACCACCTGCCACTTGCACAAAAGTATTTAGAAATATTAGTCTCCCCAAAGTACATGGCAGCTAGGGACATCCAGAAAAATCCATAGCTATGGCACAGACACACTGTAAATGCAATATGCTACTTCTACTCCCGCCGTAAACAGAATCCTCACAAATACCACTAGGCTTATAGCTCAGGAAACATAAGCCATTTTCTTACCCAAGGAGTGGAAGAAGAATGAAAATTACCTATGAAAGTTTCCCTATATGCTGCTAAAGCTCCACAAATCTTTAATTCAGCTCCTGTCTCTAAAAGAAGTAGCTCAGCATACCTTATAATTGATTCTATACGACTGCCAACAAAGACCCCCAATTACCATTTGATTCCTCAAAAATGCAGCTCCAAAGAAACTGAATAATGATGAACTCATAAACCACAGGCGACAAAAGGCAAGTGGAAGCATCTTGCCATCAGGCAGCTTTACCCTACTGTAGAAACAGCTGAATTCCTGTGAATTCATCCCATTACAGCCTTTTCTAAATAGCCCACTAGTGGGGAAAAAGAGGCCTCTAAACACAGACATGCTGGCCATGCCTAAAACAGACGGGTTAGTAACCAGCGTCACTTTCCACCCTGCACAGATTTAAATCAGTGTCCCAGCACTGGAAGCTTTCTCACCCCACCTTCTATCCAGCCTCTGAATTAAAGCTCTTCGGTACCAACTCTAAGAAGTGAGTGATGTTAATAAAGTGTTATCAAACAGAGAACCCTTAAAATTAGGGAATAAAACCAAGAATAATTGCACAAGCATGGTGTATCATCTTAGCAGTAGTAAAACTCCCCCATCCAGGCATAAAAGCGTGAGAAGCCACCTTAAAAAAAAAAAAATCATTGAGAGAAAAAAAAGCCAAACCGACAGCAGGGAGATATATTTACACCGGCCGTTTCAGCATCCGCCACCTGCAATCCGAACACCAGCCGCTGGCACGAAGCGCAAGGAGTGCCCGCCTCACCGAGGCGGCCTCACACCTCCAGCTGCCCGTGACGGAGCCCTCACGACCAGGCAGGGCAGCCACCTGCTTGGCGGGCGGGAGAGTGGAGCGGGGGCAGGCAGAGCCGCGGAGGAGGGGAGGGAGGCTGCTAGGACCACGCAGGCGGAGGAGGACGGGGCCGACAGACCCGGGCCGCCAACGGCCTCGGCCGCCGCCCCGCCGCGCCTCGCTGCCCCTTCCTCCCGCACGGCGGTTACCGCCCTGGCGCGCACCGCCCCCGCCCCGACGGTTGGTGCCGGGGCACGCGCTCCCGCTGTCGCTCCGCCTCCGCCCTCCCGCGCGCCGGCACCGCTACCGCTCCCCTGTCCCACCTGTACGGCCAGCTCTCAGGCCCCGCCCCCACCCGCTTCCGCCTCTTCCGCTGCCGGCTTCCCTCAGCCAATCGCCAAGAAAGGGCGAGAGCGGGGGTGACTACGTGCATCCCCTCCCCCCCAATCAGCAGCGGTCCCGCGAGGCTCCCGTCTGCTTCAGCGAAAGCAGAGAGGCGGGCACCAAGACGGGAGAGGGCGCGGCCGCGCGAACAAAGCGGCTGTTGATTGGCGTCGGCCCCTCCAATCGACGGCCCCCTTTCACCCCGCGGCGAGGCGAAGGGGGCTGCGTGTTTCCGGAAGACGTGGCCGTTGCAGCCGCAGCTTCTGTGACCCGCGCCCGCCGCCACCATGATCTCCCTCTCGGACACCCAGAGTAAGTGCCGCCCCCTCGCCACACCAGAGTAGTCTGCGGTGGGAGGCGTGGAGCGGGTCGCCCGCCGTGGGCTGGGGGCGGCCGAGCCGCGGTAGTGGGGAGGTGGGGGCTGGGGAGGGACGCCGGTGGCGGCCGAGCAGCGCGGGGCGGGCCTGGCCCGCCGGTCCTGGCCCCGGACCCGCTCGGGCCCTCGCCCTTTGTTCGCGCTTCCGCGGCGCGTCCGTTGGAGCGGTCGGGGCTCAGGGCCCCCGCCCGGGCCGCTGTGGCGGAGCGTCCCTGTGGAGAGCTCGTCTCCTTCCTTGGCCCACGCCCGCTCGGGGCGCCGGCGCTCTGCCTGAGCGCGGCGCGGAGAGGCGGCTCTTGGCGCTGGGGCGGGAGTCGCCGAGGAGGGGTCCGGCTTGTGCAGGCGAGGGAGGGCCGTCGGCACGCCCGTTTGCCACCCTGCGGCTGTCCCCGACGGGCACCGGATGGAAACCAGCCGCGGGTGGGAACGGGAGGGCGCAGGTGGAGCTCACCTGGCCGCGCCTGTTGGTCCCGCCGCTTCGCGAGGGCTGTTAAAGCCGCGCTGGACCCGGCCTCGGATCTAGTGGCGGTACCCTGAGCTGCCAGGTAGAACGGCAAGCGAGATGGGCTGCAGGGCTACGGAGGAGCGCTCGGCAGAGCTGGCTCCCTCGTCCTGGGAGGCCACCGTCACCAGCGCTGCTGCCGCCGCCGCTAGCGTTTGTCTCGGGTTGTGAGCTCTTTCGTGTTGGCAGGGGTGCTGTGACGTGTAGATGGCGAGAATGAATGAAAGCTGAACGGTAAACAAAGGTAACGATTAGCTAAAGTCTTCTAGTATGCCTCCACGTGGACATTAGTGGTTTGGAATCGCTTAAGTGTATGTTAGTGGTTTTACTGTGTTTCTCTTAACTTGCTGTTATCCTGCTGAACGTCTGCAGGTGACACTGAGGGTGTTGTAAGGTGAGGACCAGATGCTCAATCTGAAGTGAAAAAAAGAAGTACTTGTATGTGACCGTAGTTTTGTTTTCACTGAATAGAAATCCTTGGAAGTAGAGATGCTGAAAGGGAAAATACAAAGAAATCAAAGTAAAGAGGTTCATAAGTGCTTAAACTGCAAGGTAAAGGACAATGTTAGGTCTTTAATTTAAATTAACATCTCGCGTATGATGCATTTCTGGCATGGTTGCCGTGAAAGGAAGTGAGTGTGCTTGATAAGCACCGTAGTGTCAGTTATGAAAGAGGGTAAGTGTGAAAGATGTAGAAAAGAAAGTTAAAAGAACTAAGTTTAACTTGATAGCAGGATACTGGAAACGGAGGTATTGGAGAGGCAGTCAAGGCCAAGGATGAAGACAGGCAGAAAAGCAGGTTAGCAACATTCAAGGTCAATGATTTCTTGAGAAATTCAGGTGCCATGCTTTGTTGCTGGGATGGGTACTAACCTTTAGGGTTCATTTTTAGATTTCTGATTGATTAAACCCTTGTAGGCTTTGCTTTTGCCTGTTCCCCTATCGTCCTCTCCAGAATATTCATTGGAGGGGAAAAAGAAAAATATCTGGAGAAAGAGGACACCCTGGGAGTTCAGGGGGTTTTAGGTTGTTTTTTTTTCTTTCTTTTTATTAGCTGAAGGTCCCAAATGAGGAACTAACTCCAGTGCACACTCTGTTGGTTTTAACTGTCAGAGCCAAGAGTAGTAATATACTATGGAGTTCAGGGGGTTTTAGGGTTTTTTCACTGTATTTCTGAAATTCTGAACATGCTTCATCAGGTATTTTTAAACTCACTACTGTTCAGAAAAATATGGAGTTAGCCATAGAGTCTGGTGGAGTAGTGTGATAAATACCTGGAGAGGACCACTGCATTAGTTGATGTTTGGAAAGTTAAATTTGCAGCTGTAGTCTAGAACATTTTTTTAAGTGATTCATTGCATCGTGTTATAAATCACCAGTAATTGCAAAAGAATGCACTTAATTTTTCCCAAACAAATTAATTTTTCAATACTAAAAAAATACTGCTAGCAAAAATAGTAATAATTAAAAATTGAAACTTTTCATAACATATCAACTGCATTAATTTTTGTCTTCTGAGAGCCTATAGTGCACGATTACATTCTTATTTTGCACACAAAAGATAGAGAATGTGCATTGTATTCCTTGGACTTTCACAAGCAATATATCTTAATTTTAAGTCTTAATATTTGCTAAGCTGTCTTGATATAGTGTTGCAGTACTCTTGTGCAGCTTACAGGATTTCTGCAGAAACATTGAGAAAACATTGTTCCCTCCTCTCAGTAAATTATAATCATTTAAAAAAATCCAGAGTAAATGTCACATGGCTAGTATGTGTTTCTGCATTTCTAGGCACTGAAGTATTGTATTTGAGTAATATGGGAAGGCTCTTGTGGTGCAGGAGAAAATGTTTAAAAATAGTTCACAACCTCTATAAAAATTCTTAATTCATTGTTGCAAATATTATGTACAAAATGTCAATGCTTTTTTTTTTTATTTCCTCTAAGAATGCTAGTCAAATATATTTCCAAATTCTGATATGAATCAAGTCAGTACTGAGATACTGGCAACAGAGAATATTAGTCCTGGACTACTCATCTTCTTTCAGCAGTAATTTTGGGACAATGAGAATGGTGTTCCTTTTTTTTTTTTTTCTTTTCCCTCCACTAACCAGAGAATGTGGTTGACTTCTAAAGTGAATCTGAATCTGTTGTAGGAGTAGGTGATTACAAACATATTTCAAGTGAATACAGGAAAAGGGTCAGGGTAATTGCAGCAGCTGTTGGGAGTTGGCCTCTGCCTTTTTGCTAGATCCCTACTTTGTGCTGTGTCTGCCGGAGGAATGAATACTCTCTTCCCATGACTGCATATTTATCTTATTGGCAGCTGGTAATTCCTTTGGAGCCCTGCCTCCAAGTGTTTTCCTTCTAGAATACAGATTGTTTATGCTCTTCTAAAGTAAAGAGTACTAGAGAAAAGGCCAGATTGCAATTGTTGTATTGCCTTCAGTCAGCAGATTCAATGAAAATACAATTTGCAATTCCATTTTTCATTGTAAATGAGTATTGAGAATGTCTACAGTAAATCAGTTGTAGCAGGTTACTTAGTAGTTTTAATTCTGGGTCGTTAAAATGCTCATAGCAAAAGTTTAAAGTGGCAGGCAATATTGAACTACTGATTTAACACTGTGTGGTCTGCAACCTTGCTGAAAGATGAGCCCTTACAGAAATTAGGGAACTTGAATGTTGCTATAACAAATCTCTTTACCCTGAGCTGTTTTGCAACTTTTTTTGCAATAACTAGATGGAAGTTCCGAAATACGCAGAATGATACTCCTTTACTCCTGAGCTCTTCAAGCAACAGTAAATGATCAACTAGATCTACTTTGCAATCAAAAGTGCAACTAAAATACATTTAGGTAGATCTGGCTAACAGTAGCAGTGAAGGCTATGATAGTGTGGGTGGGGTTCGTTCTTTGTTTGTTTCAGGCTAGACTATACAAAACTACTGGNAACTGGGCTGCCAGCCTGCCTATAGTATTACGACTGGTTTTGCTAGCTGTTTTTATGTATCCTGTAGGTTTCTAAATTCTCTGGTCACAGGGATAGCAGTAATGTAAGGGTGAGTGCATGGATAAATGAAAGAGTTTTGCAGCCATGTTGCTGCTGTTCGCGTTATTTCTCTCCCACTCAGTCTGTGTGAGAGTCAAAGGAAGGCCTTAGAGGTTTAATTTTACAAGTAGGATGTATTTCTAAGTATGGTCTTCAAGATACCTCAGAAGCTATTGTCAAATGGTAGCTTTAAACATAGCTTGACTTTTCTAGCCCAGTTTCTCAAACAAATCTTCCATCCTACTTTTGCCTTCTGAGTATTTCGTGATCAACCTTTAGATATTTAGTGTCTAGTAGTTTTGTGAAAACTGGTAACTGGCTGGAGACCCAAGCTAGTGTTTAATAGCCATCAGCGCGTGTGTAACTTGGAGAGAGCCTACAGCATTAATCTGAGTTGTGTTCAATCCAGAAGTTGGGGGAAGTGGGCCTGCTACACAAGATTATGGGAGGTGGAATGTGAGGTCTTGGGAGCATGGAAAGGACCAGGGTACTTATGTTACTGTGGTAAACATAATGGAATAAAAGTTGCAAATGGAAAGCAAAGTTCATTTTCTGTTCACAAAACAGTCCTTTTTTCATACTAGCGGTAAATCAAAAGGGATGTCTCTGCTGTATGTGTATATGCATGTGTGCTTTTTTTGTTGCATTCAATTTCAGTATATAGTTCCAAGTATGTATTTTTTTGATAAGCAGCTTCCAAAGATCTCTCTGTCTGTTATTGAAGTAATTGATGTCTATAAGACTTACTATATTTGTAAACTCAGGAAAGTTTTTAGGTGGTCATAATATAGGCTGTAGATTGGATGTTCTAAGTTTTTCACAATTTGTGTTGTAAGTTTTTTCACAATTTTTATGCATGAGTGTTTCCTGGTACCGTGTTCTGTTGCATGCCTAAATTTGTTTCTTTTTCAGAGATTGGAATGGGACTAACAGGCTTTGGAGTGTTTTTCCTTTTCTTTGGAATGATACTCTTCTTTGACAAAGCTCTTCTGGCTATTGGAAATGTAAGTGCCTGCTGCTTAGTCTTAGGTTCTGTGCTGCTTAGAATTAAGTATATGATATATTAAAAAAACCCCTAAATATAGAACAATATGTTATCAATTTGAAACTGGATCACAAAAAATACTGTGGTACTTTGCTATAAAGGAAGAGTTATGCTCAGTGATATGAGTGAATCACTTTTACAGTTAGAGCAGCTCACATCAATTTAAATATCGTAGCTTCAGGTCAGGCCTGCAGTATATTGGTCAGACAAGAAGCAGCTTGTTCAACAGTTATGCTGCTGCAAATACGATTTTTAGATTGGCTGTCATTACTAACACTTTCTTTTTTGTGGTCTTGTAAGATAACTGTCAAATTTAAGTATCTATTTGGATAACAATAGTGAAGTGTTCTGTACACGCTAGCAAATGTAGCTTTGCTGTGCTTTATGAGGAAAGAAAGAAGTATGAGTTGCTGATAGTCTGGGTTTAGAAGAGCCAATCACCCTTCATAGTAGAGAGATTCAATATCTTCAGTTTTTACCAAATCAAAGTTTTCACTTAAAGCATATAGAAAATAAATCCTAGTTCTGGTACACAAAATTCCCAATCCAAAGCAAATGGTAAATGACAGGGTGTTTTATGAATGTGATAATCTCTGTGCCTCTGCTGTTCTCAGCTTTGCCAGCCAGACAAGAGCACAGCCTGGCAAAGGTCCGTGTCCTCTTTTGCTGATGCCTGAAAGTCTGTGGTCAAAAACTGATGGGTTTCATTCTGTGGCAGCAGAGTCAAATACTAAGACTCACTGAAGGAAGATTTTAAAACATGTTTTTGAATTTGGGTGCATTAGTTGAAGCATTGTTCTGAACCATCAATAAAGTGTATAGTGGAAGAATAAAAAATAAAACAATGCTTCCCCCCCCCAATGTAAGGTGGAAATATGAGATCCTGTTTAGGGAAAGTGATGAATACATAGGTAGGAAGAGACAATGGCAGGCTATATGCTAACCAAAGATAATGCAAGAAAAGGTACTGTAAACTTACAGAAAGTTTAAAAAAAAAAAGTGGTATCAGAAAGGGGGTAAGAAAGTGGTTTATTAAATAACATACAAAAATTTCATCTATAATCTTGAGTAAAATCCCCTTTTCAGCAAAAATGTTGCCCAGATGTATGCTTACAAGCTGAAATAATTACAAGTCCTGTTGCTAAAGGACACTGAAAGTAGTTCTAAATAGTTGGGACCAGTGTGAGTGTTCAGTCTATACTGGAACTAGTAAATGGTAGAAAGA
>VYZW01055105.1:33613-47797 GCA_013401315.1 Balaeniceps rex
CAAAGGGCTATTCCATACCATATGACGTCATGCTCAGTATATAAACTGGGGGGAGTTGGCCGGGGGGCAGCGATTTCTGCTCGGGGACTGGCTGGGCATCGGTCGGCGGGTGGTAAGCAATTACATTGTGCATCACTTATTTTATGTATCCTGTTATGATCATTATTATTATTTTCTCTCCCTCTGCTGTCCTATTAAACTGCCTTTATCTCAACCCACGGGTTTTACTTTTTTTTTCCGATTGTCCCCCCCATCCCACCGGCGGGAGGGGGCGGGGAGGGGGAGCGAGCGGCTGTGTGGTGCTTAGTTGCCGACTGGGGTTAAACCACGACACGGCCCCACCTGCGACCGGGCTTGGCGGCGGCGGCGGCCGTCACCCGGCAGGGCCGAGGCCCCCGGCCGGGGCGCAGGGCCGCCCGCAGCCACCAGGGGGAGCCAGGCGGGAGAGAAAGGCCCGGCGGCCGCCGGGGAGGCGGCCGAGGCCCAGCCGGCCAGCGGGGCGGCTGTTCGCTGGCTCCTTGTGCCCGCGGGGGATTCACCGGCTCCTTGCGAGCACCAGCACGGAGCCTGTGCTGCCCAGGGTCCCTGAGGCAGCCAGCGGCGTTATACCTGCAACGCCGGGGACTGGAGATCATGTGGTGATAGCTCACTCAGGTGGGCGAGGGCAAAAGATGACTTTTTACCGTCTTCTTTTCAAATCAGCCACACAACGAGCCGACAGTTCGGGGTCCTCTAGCCGGTAAGTGCGGCCCGAAAAATATCGTGGAAGTATCTGGCCGGTTTGTTGTCTTCTGAAGTCTTTCTAAGCTTGGTTTGATTTAGACTGGGGAGCTGCAATGTGGCTTTAAAAACACGAAGCAGATGTTGAGCATTTTATAGAGAGCCGTTTGTGCTGAAACGCTGCACGTCGGCCCCTCTCTCGGCTGGCAGGATTTGAAGCAGTCGGGTTGTAATTTGGAGACCGGGAAGGCGGGCTTTCCACTTGCCACAGTCCAGCTGCCTCCTTTTCTCCAGGCACTCCAGTAACTCCAGGCTCTTCCAGTAACACCAAGAGAAATCAAGATTTCACATTCATTTCTACAATTTAATTCTACTGCTTTGAAATAAGAGGCATTTTTGGCCCCAGATGTTTTACACCACCCAAAAAAATCACATTAGGTCAGTCTTTAAATATTGATTTAGTTTTCCTATTGAAACCAAGCAGTTCAGCAGCGAGTCTTCCAGGTGGCCTGGCTGAGTGGCTTTTATCATTAACCATCTAACTTTGTGCGTCCAAAGAAGGGCAACGAAACTGGTGAAGGCTCTGGAGAACAAGTCTTATGAGGAGCAGCTGAGGGAACTGGGGTTGTTTAGTCTGGAGAAGAGGAGGCTGAGGAGAGACCTTATCGCCCTCTACAGCTACCTGAAAGGAGGTTGTAGTGAGGTGGGTGTTGGTCTCTTCTCCCAAGTAACAAGCGATAGGATGAGAGGAAATGGGCTCAAGTTGTGTCAGGGGAGGTTTAGATTGGATATTGGGAAAAATTTCTTCACCGAAAGGGTTATCAAGCATTGGAGCAGGCTGCCCAGGGAAGCAGTGGAGTCACCATCCCTAGAGGTATTTAAAAGACGGGTAGACATGGTGCTTAGGGACATGGTTTAGTGGTGGACTTGGCAGTGCTAGGTTAACGGTTGGACTCTATGATCTTAAGGGTATTTTCCAACCTAAACAATTCTATGATTCTATGAACTTATGTGGAGAATTATCCTCAACTTGCTTATCCCCCCAGAAAAAAACCCAACATCACAAAATATCAAGTGCTTCCCTCTCTTACTTTTCTGCCAGTTTTTAAGCAGGCCTGAGTGGGGGAGAAAGAAGCAACTTAGTGGTTATGAAGTCTTGGGAGTTACCTTGGATGCTGAGAATGGTCTGGCAAGGAATCATGGCACTCCTCTTAAAAGGTGAAGGAGCGAGTTGATTTTGATGAGAGCTCAGGATTCACACAGCTGGGGTGCTAGAGGCTCAGACAGAGCCCGCTGAGGGGGGCTCTGCTGCTGGCTCAGCCTCTCGGCTGCTGCTGCCACCTGCAGCATCACCCCATGCCCCCATTCCCACTTCTGGTGCACCTAAACTCGTTTTAAATGCCTTTTGAAGGCTTTACCTTCAGAAGCATGATTGACACTTTACCTTCCACAACGCAAAGGAAGCTAGCCCCATTCCGGCAGGGCTGTGGGGCAGGCAGCGCTGAGGTGAGGCAGGTGCGGCAGCCCGGAACCTTCTGGAAGAGGCCTGTGGGGAGGGGCCCTGCACCGCCCCCACCCTGCCCCACCGCTGCCAAGGAGGCTGTGAGGAGGCGGAGGAGAGGAGCGGAGCTAGAAAACAGAAGTCTGGAAGAAATGTTGGAAACAAACTCTGTTCTCAGTTAATTCCCAAAGCATAATGTTTTTCTTGCCTCTCAGGGCAGAAATAAGTGACACATTCACAAAGTGCTTAAGAAGAATGTGTAAAATGCTGTTTTCTTGAGTGGGTGGGAATGAAAGGCCAGGAGACCTTGTGTTTATTTGGTTCCAATGACCCTCACACATGCAGGCCTTTTTCTTGGTGTTTTCCTGGTTGTCAGGTGTTCTGTGGCTGCTTTCCCCTTTATCTTCTCTCACGGCTCTTGTTTTTTAATGTTTCTTTCTGAGAGGGTAATTATGCAGTCTATTTCTTTGTGAGGGTGCCAGCTTAGATGCTTCCTGCATTTTAGCATCTACAACAATTACTTCCTACTCCCATGCTTTTTATCTGGGTTTTTTTAAACCCAGATCACTCTATTAATCCATTTTACAGCAGAGCCCGCACACAGTGGAGCTGGCACGTCCAAGGAGGTGGAAAAATGGCACGAGGATGGACATGAGGAAATGAGCACCAGGAGAAGGTGCTGCCACAAAAAGATCTTGCTTCTCTGAAACTAACATCCACTGAGGCCTTGCATCTCTATCGAGCCCTTCTGTGAGGTGACATGTGCCTGTGACTACAAGAGAGTCCACTGTGCCTTTATCTTTCTGTTTCTACAAAGAATCCTATCTGTTTCTTCTCCTTTTCCAAAATGAAGAGCAGTAATTGCAACCATCACTTTCTGTGTATAAGGCTGCTTATTTCAGCTTCTCCTGTCATTCTGTTGTAGCCCAAAATGACAAGACTCTAAATGACCTGTCCTTCTCTGAAATAAAAATCATTCAAAAAATTACCTTACCCTAATATTTTGTACATATATGAACACATATATACGTATAATATTTACATATTACATTTTTCCTTTTTTTTTTCCTGTTAGGAAATTTCTACACCACCAACCTGATTCTCATCCAAATGTTTCTCTTTCCCTCACTTTACAAACTTTCCACAACTGTATTCCCAGCTCTGCAAGGCAGCTATATGAAAATCATGTCCTGCAGTTACCTTCTTAATTGTTCTGAAGAGTTTTAGTTTTGGGACTGAAATCAGTCACAGGTTTTCCCTGAAGAATACTTTAGATGAAAGTTGATGTTTCCTTATTTTAAATATTTGTGCCAATGCACTTTCATGCAGTTGCAGAAACTAAGCATGATTGAGTTTCAGTACAAAAGCTAAGTAGAAGCAAAGTATTTCAGAAAGATCAAAACATACCATTCTGATATTTTTTGAAAAGGTACGTTTTTATTTGTTTTTTTTTTTTTTTAAATAGCGTTGGAACACATTTCAAAAGGGCTTACATTACAAAAAGCTTTGAAAAATTTAAAAGATTAAAATCAAACTGAAGCACAAATTTTGTCAAAATGATACCTTTTGATTGAATCAAAATTGTTTTCCCCACATTTTACTACAGGAAGTTTTCATTGTATCTCAGAAGAAAATAAAATCTCAGAATCCCAGCTCCCTGGGATTTAAGAAATGGAAAATCTGGTTTCTACCCACCTTCACCCTGTTCTCTTTCTGCAGACCAGGGTTGTTAGAGGAAACCTTTGAAGGTGTATCAAGCTATGAGCTTCTGCCCTTCATTCCTTCTAGAATTATGGAATTATACAAGCTGCCTCCTTCAAAATTCCCCATTTGGCTTAATATTATAGAGCCTTTTCATTTTCCCAATGGTATTTCCTCATTTCTGTGGCTAAAATGTGAGTTTATTCAGTTCTGGTTTGGATAATGTGCATGATTGAAACCCCTTTTGTCTTCTGCAAAAATTCCACTCACAAGCCCTCAGCAAGCAGAAAGAATGATGTGCTCTTCTGCACGGCTTCTGTGCAGACCAGCAAAAGGAACGGAACATACTAATCACGGGTTTGTGGCCACTCTACAAACATAATCTGTCCCTAGGGCCCCAGGTGTCACGGATCCTATTCACCTTGTGAATCTCTAGAACTTGTGGAAACACTTTGGACTCGAAGTGTATAAATTACCTAATTCTCTCATATCTTGTGAAAAACTTACTCATTAAAACTTCTGAAGTTTAACAGTGCTGTCAAGCGTTCACAGAATGCTTTGCATTAATGGAAAATCTAGCGCAGAAATGAACAATGGCCCATTTTATGAAAATGAAATATTCAGAATGCAGAAAATTTATGTTGTTATTGATGGATCAATACAACTGATTGAATCAGTAGAGGTGAAGATAAAGTCAATGTCCCTTGCATTGTAATTTCTGGAGTGTTACATAAGGAAGTGTAACTAGGTTGAGGCAATGCAAGCCAACACTGCAAAAATAGGTCTGTATGGCACATTTACTAATGGCAATTTCAGGTTTTGGGGTGTTGCAGCAAGATGCAAGTTTTGAGCTAAGTTCTGTAGCTTCTCTGAGTTTTGGTCTCCTTTTTCTGATTTTTATTTGCAAGTTCAGGGCCAGCTTGACTACCGAGAAAAAGATCTCTTTTTAATATATACCCTAGATAACTTGCTGTTTTGGCTTTGCACAAATCCTCTGTAGTTTAGATAACATTTCTCCTTTCCCTTTCCTTTCCTTCTCCTGTTTCTTAGTTATGCCCAGGCCATGGATTCTGCTCTGTACCTCAATAATTGGCAGTAGTTTGAGGATAACTTGAAATGTATCTCTATGGTGGAGCATGATGCCGGGAACTTCGAAAGAAGGGGTTACAGCATGATACTGTTCTGACTGGCAACTGGGATCTGGAAACAGTAAAACTGCATTCAAACAGCATTTTTTCTAGAGGCGTTCAGGACGCTGAAGTAAGGCTGGAGAAGCTGTAGAACCTGTAATAAGGAATGCAAAAAGATATGTGGATAAATACCATGTTGAGGGACAGACTCAGTGTGATTTTTCTGAGAAGAAATCCTGACCTGCCTATCTAGAAACTTTTTTGAAGGATTCAGTGAACATGCAGACAATAGAGGTCCAATTGATATGATCTACTTTGATTTCCAAAGGACTTGACAAGATCCCTTACCAAAGGTTCATAGAAAATAAGTTCCCATAAGAAAGGTGCTTTTATGGTTGCTCTCATTAAATGTGTAAAAGATAAGAAACAGAAGAGAGAGAGAGAGTCTGTGCAGTTGAGAAAATGGTAAGGAAATGGAGGCTAACAGAGAAAGGACAAAGTTTGCTGATGAGATTAAAACCTTCAGGGTAATGGTGTTAAACAATTCAGCCACACTAGAGCTATCTGCAAAGAGTTGCAGAAGGACCTTGTGAAATTGAGTACATGCTTGTCAAACTAACATATAATAGTGTCTGCAAGTATAAAATGATGCACATGGCAAAAAAATGCTAGATTTATGTAAACAGTGATGGGTTATGAATGACCTGTTACCTTTCAGAAGAGAAATGTTGGAATTTGAGAGTTTGTAAAAATATCAGTTCAGTTTAGCGCTCAGGAACAGTCAAATTAAGAAACAGAATACTAGGCATTATTAGGAAAAGAAACAGAGGGAAAAAAGCAAATTAAAAGTAAATATGGCAACCTGCATTTTGAGAGTTTTGTGTAGTTCATGTCCCCATCCTAAATCAAGGAAGATCAAGGGTATGGAACTGGTTTTATACTAAGACTGAAAAGACTAGGACTCTTCATATGGAAAAAGGAGATGGCTGACAGAGGATTCAACTGTAGTCTGTAAAATCACAAATGACATAGGAGGGATGAATATTTTGATCTTTGTTTGTGTTTACAGTCTCACAATATCAGAAGAAGGGAGCATGATGTGGAATTTTCAAGTGGCAAGTTCAAAATAAAACAAAATTATGTATTCTTCCACAGAACAGAGCTAAATTGTGGAACTCATTAGCACGAGGCCTTATAGATGCCAAATTTTACATGGGTTCAAGGAACAATTAAATTAATAGAACAAAAATCCACAAAGAACTGTTAAGCCTAAATAATCCATCTTTTGTGAAATTGCTGTGGTACAAACCCCTTGAGGCAAAAAGAGCGTACCAGGAAGGTGCCTCTACGTGCTCATTCTGTTCTTTTAACTCTTCTGTAGGCATCGCTGTTGTTGACCGTCAGAGGTAGGATATGGAATTAAATGGACCTTTGGCCTGACCCAGCATGGTTGTTCCTGCGTTGTGGCTGTAATCTGAAGATAATTCATTGTGAATGGATTGAATTGCTCTCAGGAGTGCTGAGTAGTAGTTCACTGATGATGAATTGTATCTGTCTGATGCTTCTTTGCTGCCTTCTCTGCCTCCTGTTTTTTGCTCCATCTTTCTTCTCTCCTAAATAGCCACTGAAACATCACTGTTCACATGAACTTTCATTTTGGGTAGCGCCGCTTACCCGTGATTCTTTGGAATCCAAATTTTTGTAGTTCCATTAAATAGCACTTTCTTACCTGGCTGAAGAGTGGCGGGAACAGAGATCTACTCATGCTTAAGTGACCAATCTCTGGCACTACAGAAGAGAGAATAATTCGTGTGCATCATACAGAGCAGAACCTGACACTTTTGACAGTAGCATTGAGATGAAATAGCTTTCTACAACTACTCTCAAGCAGGTCAGAAGGGGAAAACATTTATGAAAACAGTAGTATAGGAAGAAAAGACTTAACTGTAAGATCAGTAAAGATGTAAGCACATTGTGAACACTACACTGTGGTTACACTGGGATTTTCTCTTAAAAATTCATGGTTTTGTTGGACTACTACTGTACAGTTTCACTGGCAGCAGCACCAGTAGCAGTAGCCGAGTAGACTGGACTCTGTTGTTTATTCTCTTGACTTCAGGTGCTGGTCACCTGCCTGCCAGGTACCTACGCACAGAAATCAGAGACACGGTAGTACACTCCAGCTGGCTGTAAGATGGCCAGCTGAGGTATGAAGAGCTGTGAACGTGTAGCTACATGGACTTCAGCACAGACTAGGCACTGGTTAGCAGGGGGAGGACCCAGAGCCCCATTGCAAAACATCTGGCAGTCCCAGCTAACTCCAAATAAAATGGGTTGTGTGGGCCCCTCCTGTGTTCGTGTCCAGTGCTGGAGGACGTAGCACAAGTTGTGCACGTAGCAGTGGAAGGGGAAGGCCTGTCTTGCAGTGGGAGAGAGCTGAAGGGCTTGCTAGCGATGGGAGGGATAAACTGTGAGGTGTTTGGTGTGTCAGACAACTTGGACGCAAGAAGGAGGAAATGACTCAGAGACTGAAAATGATGAGTTTCTTAATACTTGTTAAAGGACAGGGGTAAGAAGAACGTGTTATCCTCAGTATAAATTACAGTAAAAGCATTTAATTGTCTCTGCTTGGTAGGCGCAGCGCAGGGTGTGGGGCCATTTTAGGGTCAGGCCACGACTGACCCTGCAAGCCGACCTGCCCCTGCGGATAGGTGTGGGCGGTGGGTTAGCTCCCGCCGGCCTCGTCCCCGGCTGGGGCGCTGCCGGTGCTTCCCGAGGGCGAGGGCGAGGTGGGAGGCGGCCCGCCGGGAGGTGTGCGTGCCCGCCAGGAGGAGCCAGGCGGAGCGGCCCGCAGCCCCTCGCCGCTTTCCGCGCCGGCGGCCGGCGTGCGCGCCGCCCTCACCGCTGATGCAATCGGAGCCCGCAAGCGGCGGCAGCGGCCCCGGCAGCAGCAGCAGCAGCAGCCCCGGCGGCGGCAGCAGCAGCAGCGGGTTCCTGCCAAAATCCCCTCGTCCATCCTTCGGGGGATGCGGAGTAGCACAGGGACTTCTCCTTGGCAAACAAGGAAAGCGGTAGTTTACTGATTTGTATTTACAGATTTTAATGCTCCTATTTGTTATTTGTGCTTTGCGAAGGAGATTTCTGTTCCCAAGAGATTTATTGTTTGAGATTCAGAAGCAGGATGCGTGTGATTCTACCTCTTTCCATGTTCTTTCATTGCAGACTGGCATGTGTGGAAAAGAAATAATGAGTCGGGGGGGGGGGGAGGGGAAGGTGTATAATTTCCTCTGGGGGGGATTTCTTACTGTTTACTTGTAACATGGGACTCTTAATGATTAAAAAAAGAAAAACTACAAAGGGTATGGTCTCCTGGCAGGCATCATGCCTTTTTACACCCATGAGTTTATTATAGGTCTTATGTCTGCCATTGTACTAAAATAGACTATGGGTGAAACCCAGTAACATGTATGTAGAGCCTTTGAGTAATTTCAGAAATAACTTTAAATAACGGAAGAGGAGTTGTTGGTAGTGAACACCAATGTGAGAAATGAGCATCTGTGGGAACTATCCTTTTATAAGAGTCATGTTTATGTTCTTCTGCTTAGGGAGGCTGATCTGGGGATTAAAAATAAGTCTTCGTTGTCGAGACAAAGGGCATGGAGATAGCATGGGTGCTTTTCAATTAGATTGAGGGAACATCACAGCAACTTTATACCCTGTGGAACAGCTGCACTAAGAATAATTCTTGGGTTTTGAAGAAAGTCTGTGCTGGGCTGACTGTGAACTTCACAGCCTGATGCCAAAGTTAACAGCTGAGGAAAAACAAGACTGAGTTATCTGCTCTCCTTGGGTAACTATAACAGATGGAATATGGGCACAACAGGTATGTGACTGGCAGGTGTCTCCCCAGCTCCTCTCTGCCGCTGATGGCAAGTGTTACTCTCATCCCACCCTAGGTCGTCAAGTTTCTCTCTCCTGGGTGGGTCTAGTAGTGGAGCAGGTGCTACTGATGATGGCAGGGCTAGAACGGGTGAGTGCTGTGGAGGAGCCTCAGGAGGCTCCGATTAGTCCCATTTGCACTTTCTGCAGCTGGAGAGTGGCAGACCAGCCACGGCAGAAAACTGATCTGAAACTGCTCAGGGAAAATATCCAAGCAGCTGCCTCCAGCCAGAAAGCTTAGGGACAGAATGCAAGCGTGTCAAGGAGTGAGACAGTCTGTCATGTTTTATATCACTTTTGATATACCTGTTGTGTGTCTAGGAAACAGGGCGTGACCCTGGTCTCTGGGGTGTTATCCAGCACCTGGCAGTAATGCTCTGGCATGCCCATGCAAAAAAACAAGTAGCAGGCAAGCCATAGACCTACCTGCCTGTTTGCTCAAAGCAGCACTGACATCTCGTTGGGTTCTTCTCACCTGCATAAAACCTAACTTTGCTTTCTATTTTTACTGTAGAAAAAACAGCATGAAGCAATAGCTGCAGCAGTAAAAATACCCTCTTGTCACTTGCAAGTGATGTAGCCTTGGGCAAGTCAGTTCTGTCTGAGCCCTTTACCCTTTATTTGCCTCATCTGTTCAGCCTGTAAGCTCTCAGGGTTATGGCTGTCACTGTGTATTTGTAGAGCATGTATCAAAAGTGCAGAAAATTACTGTTTGATTATCATGATACTTATGCAAAACCCAATGTATTTATAAAGGTGTCAGTAAGCAACAGTATTATTACAGGTCCTTATCCCTTTATCTTCCCCTTCATCATTTCCTGCTTTTAGTCACAACCCTCCCTTTCTCCTTGAATCATTTCCAGCCCAACCTCAACCCTCTCTTTCTGGCCTGTTTAAAGGAATGTTATGTATAAGAAATGAATTATGCCTCTGGTTTCTGCAGTCCTGCCTTGTCCACCTATTGCACTGATCATTACTGACAGGTCTAGCACTTCTAGCATGGTGTGATCCAGTGGATGTTCTGATTTTTCCCATGGAAATTGAGTATTGAAATCTGCTGCAAAGTCATAGGTAAAAAAGAAGACTGCAAAATCGTTAGGTAGCTTCAACACAGTGATATCTTCCTAAACCAGTCCATAGGCCATATCCTTGGTTTAATTTGATAGATGAAAATAATTCAAATGGAATTCACTAGTGATGAATTTATCCCTGGGAGGGCAATGTTAGGAAAGGATGTAAATCAGCTCGTTAATTGTATAAGCACTCAGTTACTCTGAATTTGTTCAGCCATTTTAAAACAATTTATTTGGTGTGGGCATGCTAAAGAATCAGAACAGACATTATTTTCATTACTTCCTTACGTTATGCCATTTTCTTAAATGAATAATCATAGCTGAATGTATAGCGAACTGCAGATTATTAGTAGGTTTGAAGGCAGGACCTTCAGTGTTAGAATGAAGGAGTTAGGGGGTAAATTCTGTTTGGAAAATGTGCACAATTAGCCTTCTTAGGCCACGCATGTGAGGACTGGCATCTTCATGTCACTACAGTGACATACTATGTACTGTGCAGCGCTAGATAAGCTCATCAGAGACTTCTATGAGCTCAAGCCACTCAGTATCGATTGTGGCTTTTGATAATAAATTGTAGCTATCCAACTGCCACAATGGCTGTAATGTAGAGACCAAATGCACAACCTTCGTCTTGAATGTCTGAATTTCGGTGATACTCGGACATAAATCATAGCAGTACGTGACCCTAATTTGTTATTTATAGTCACTTACATGCTTGCACCTTGATACCTCCAGTTCTTACATAGGATGAAGTGAATGGGTAGTCCCATTTACCTTGGAAACAATTTCATTACTTTATGACTTTATACATTAAAGGGACAGCTAATATTACCTCATAAAATAGAGCACCTGTTGTAGAAGGGCAATTTAGCAAATATTACCATATGCTATTGCAGATGAAAATCCAGAGTTATGCTTATGGAAAGGCCTAATGTTGCCCTTTTGTGTGTATATCAAATGCTCCAAAAGAATTAACATGAACTAAATAATTGAAACCATCTTTAAAATGATCAAGAAGTTTTATCTATCTGTCTTTTGTGCATCTTGGCCCATAGTTTATTACTGGTTTTACAAACTAATGTCATAATACCCTTCCAACAGAGTTACTCATTTACTTTCTTCCCTTGAGGTCTGCAGTTTGTTCCAAGTTTTATTTTAGAGTATACCTGCTGCATTAATGAAGTGCAGCATATGACTTCTCAGGAGGTACACAGCTATTGCTAATTCCCTTTGCCTATTAGAGCATTTCACACATTCTTAGTAAACACAGAAAGTATATTGTTTTTCCTGGCATATGAATAGGGTTTAATTCCACAAGGTTCTGATTGTATTAATTTCCACTAGCATTCAGAGAGATCAGTACCACACAAGTCATGTCCACTTGTTTAATTTTCTTTAGACTGTCATCACTTCTATAATAAATGCTTGAATTTGCATTACTCTTACTGAAAATGAACTTTTTGTAAACTTTGACACTGAGAGGCTGAGGGAACTGGGTTTGTTCAGTCCGGAGAAGGGGAGGCTTTGGGGTGACGTAATAGCAGCCTTCCAAAATCTAGAGGAAAAATCAAAGACATGGGGCCAGGCTCAGCAATGATGTATGGTAGGAGGACAAGAGACAGTGGCATAATTTGAAATTAAGAATGTTCAGACTGGATATAAAGAAAAGTTCTCCCCACAAGGACAGTCAGGCAGTGGAATGGGTTGCCAAGAGAGCCTGTGCAGTCTCCATCCTTGGGAGCTCTCAAGACTCAACTGGATAAAGCCTTGAGAAACCTGGTCTGAGCTCAGACCTGACCCTGCTTTGAGCAGGAGGTTGGACTAGAGACCTCCTGAGGCCCCTCCCAGCCTGGATTTTCCTATGGTCCTGGACAAAAGCTTATGAACTAAGATTTTTTTTTTTTTTTTAATCCGGTCTTAGTCTTTGACATAGTACTGTGGTTTTTTTTGTTGTGTTTCCCCCCCCTCCTCAGGAGCCTTGTTGCTTTAATTACCTCATTAGGATCCATGGTAAGATTTATCAATACTCCATCAGTGTGCCTACCACTGAACCAGGAAAGAGGATCGTACCTCCTTCCTATACTCTCAACACCTTCCCTCTAAGTACTGTACTTGCTTTCCCCATCTGCATCAGAGAGCCAGGCTAGTACTTTTTCTCATAATCAGAATACATCCTGGTTTTGCTAGCCTTTTTTTTTTTCTTACCATGTATTTTAAGAATAATTCTTTCAACAAGGATCATTGTACCAGTAGGCACTGACCATGGGAAGGTAAGAGGTATGTCAAAACTCCTAGGGAAGTTACTAATGTCAAGGGAAAGTTAAGGGGATTCATACACCTTTTTCTTAAGGTTGGGGTTTTTATAATACTGCTGGCTTTTTAAAAAATAACAGCTTCTTGTTGGTTTTGAAATTAATTCACAAGGTCTTCTTTTTACTTCTTTTCTATGTAACTGACTGCAAGTAAAGTCCAACGCACTGTTAGAATTCTTACAACTTTTGAAAAGGTTGTCTAGTAGTTTTCACTTCTGTAATATTTGATGCTAAATTTTCTAAATTGTGTAAATTTTCCTTTAATATGTGGAAAATAAAACACTGGAAAAACTATACGAAGCACTGAAAAAAAGGAGACCTTTTTTGATTTTTCTGGAATGTGAACTTTAAATTACTATCTTAAATATAATATATAAATATACCATACAAAATTGCATATTCTACTCTTACAATGAAATTATTAATTCACAAGGTTTTGTACAACTGCGTATCATCATGCGATTCATTAAAAATCACTTAAAGTCCACTTAAAATCAGCAGTAATAGTATAACTTCTGTTGATGCATGGAGTTTCTTACCCTCCAGTAAAATAAAGGAAATTCTTAATCAAAACAATATAGAGAAGAAAACTTTATAGCAAATTTTAATACTTGCAGCATCCTCAACATATCTAGCAGGCTAGTTGTTAAGTAAGTTTCTTACCAGATGCATGACGCAAGTTTTATTTCCCTGATTTTAGAGTTTGAGGAAACAGGTGGAGAGGTTAAGTTTTTGATCCTGGACAAATAAAAACATAAGCCTTTTTTTTTAATAGGATCTATAGCTTTAAAACATTCAGAAGTACCATAATCATTTTTGAGAACAGAACATCAAGATTTATTAAGATCATCAAATTATCAAGGCCACAGTCAGTGCTAGTGTTAAGAGTCAAAACTGTAAGTCCTCTGAATCCCGCCCTATACTGTGGCAGTGCCTAGTTACAAACTCGAAAAAACCCTTCCTGATTGCTAGGAAGTATAGGGGGTGAAAGCTATAAAAAATGAATAGTCGTGTACCAGTATAAAAGTGTAATGTGAGCCAAGTTTATTCCTTACACAACATGAAGCAGTAGTTACGGCATAGGGTATTATAGCATACAGTGGCTACACAGCCACAATTTTTGCCACAGCTGTAGCAGATGCATATATACATGCATGCACGCAGAAAAAAAAAATCATATTGTATTCACATGCACATATTTAAGGCATTTATCCATCATGAGTATATCATTTGTTTTAAGCAAGTATGGTGGTTAGATATGCTGTAACCTATTTATATGTCTGTGGGAACTGAATTGCAGACTCTGCCTTAAACTGGATTAACTGTCTTTAAAAACAGAAGTGCAGTTTGCCAGACAAATGAAACAAAGTTTCCCATGCCAGGAAGTGTTTTGTTTCTGTAACCATAAAGCAAGTCCATTGGGTCATTCGACTGTATTTGATTCAGTTCAGTTTTTCTTCTTCCTATATCCTTCTAACACAGCTGTGTTTTTTTCTAAATCTGATCCTGTGCTGTGGCCCAGTCCATGGCCCAGGCTTCGTCCTCAGTATTACACAGTGCTTTATAGGATACAAAGACAAGTTCTGTAGTCTATGCTTTTTTCATGTTGACAAGTGTCTGTACCATTAGAATAGCTTCATTTTTTAATATTATCCTTTGGCTTTCAACACCTTTTCAGAGATGATTTTTGGCGTTTACAGGTTGATTCTCTTCTTGACACCTGGAGATACAAGTTTAGTAACATCAGCATTCCTTTCTGGTTCTCCCTTGAGCTGAAAATGCTGCATTTACAATTGTTTCCTTTTGGA
>VYZW01055114.1:8034-19446 GCA_013401315.1 Balaeniceps rex
CAGTTGAAAGTGCCTTATAAAGAATTCCCAAGGGAGACTGGCCAACAAGGCTCATCAGATCCCTCACCCGCAGCAGGTCATGTCCACAGCTGGGCAAGGACAAGCTCTGAGCAGCAGTGCTATAATGTGGACTCTACCTGCATCTCCGTTGAATGTATGGGGTTTTATTCCACCACTGAGCGGCCCCAATTCACAGCCTGACTCTTCTTATTCTTGTTACTCAAGAGAAACACATTGCTGCTGTGCTTGGGGTACATCAGGAGTTGCAGTCTTCCAAGAAACATGCCCCATTGAGGGAGGTAGAAGTATTGCAGATATGTGCTGCATGTCCACGTTGTAGAGAAGGGTATTTCATATAAGGAGAAGGAATATTTATGTACAAGGGAGACTACAATTTTGGTTGATAGAATGAAAGTTTACACAGCATGCAGGGAGATAGTAAAAATGTGGGTGGAAGAGGTAAAACTGGATTTAAAGATTGTCCCAGAAACCTCCTAGATAGACCGGGCAGTAGCGGCAGGAAATAGGAAGTTATACATACCTAGTATGTATAGTTTTGCATGCTGTGAGCAACTGTACAACTGCTGACCATTTCAGTGGTGGTGTACAGTTGGCTATGCATGGAATCACGCTGTGCAGACGTTTGAGCTTCATTGCATGTGGGTTAATCACCAAGTTGCTCTAGTAAAGCACCTCTGTGGATCTGTGGCAGAGCCACTCTTGTAATCAATGGCCAAAATCCTGGCTAAGATATGAGAGTCTAGAAATGGGGAGGTTTTATTCACACTACTGCAGGAAACCTGTCAGCGTGTGCACTACAGGGTTCAAAGAATTTGGGAGCACAGGACAAAAATTTCAGAAAACAGAGGTTGTGGTTCTTTCACAGGATCAGGTTTAGAGGAACCAAAGACTGCCCAGATGATTTATATTCTTCTTCTGTGCTTATGGTGTTGAGCATGGGAATACCTGGGGCAAGTGAGGAGAGAACGCCATCTCTTCCAATTCCCACCCACTTTTTCTTTCGGTAAGGGGCCTCTGTCAAACATGTGCTGATGAGAGATACACACATTTCAGCCCCATATAGTTTCAGAGCCAGGAGGGATGAGTAGAGTTTAATGCATGCCTCTTTACCAGCTGTTGGCAGACAGGAGATCATTGCAGGAATAAGTAGACAGAAACAACAGACTTAATAGCAAATCAAGATACCTGCACAGAACCCTATAGCTGGCTTGAGGCGTTGCAGCTAAAGGTGAAGATACAAGTATTGAGAATGAGTGCAACAAGGAAGGAATAAAAGTCATTGTTTGGAAGGGTTGTTATTGATGGAAACTTTGATAAGATTTATATCTCTAAGAATTTTATTTGGGCTGCTTCTAAAGACTGGGGAAAAAAGTGGGGATCATGGTACAGGGACCTTCAGAGTTCTTATTCCACCTCTCCCTTCTCCCTCCTCCCTGCTCTTTCCCCACCCTGCTTCTCCTATTCCTGTCAGCTTGGCTGTGCCTTGTACACTTCTGGTGACACCTTCATGGTGTGGAGCTCACCAATCTGCTGGGGCAGCGTCTGTAAGGTGAAGCTGATCAGCAAGAACACAGTCTGACCCTCACCACGTAACCGCTGAGACAGAGAGCTGCATCTCTGCTTTCTGTGTGTTTTGTGCACACTTTACAGGCTTGTAGCCGCTTATGCATTTTGGTGAGCCTAAAGGAAGTGGTATTACTTGAGGTGGATGCCTAGGTCTCTCAAGTACATCTTGGGTACAGTGAACTTAGCCCATCTGGTCTGAAGCAGCTGCACAATGATCAAATGTAGGCACTTAGCTTGCGTGAGGTGTTTAATTGCATCTTAGACAGCTGATTTCCCATCTTTCTGTCTTCATCCTGAAGCAACTTAAACCTTCTTAAAATCAACATAGAGGAAGTCTTACAACACACAGTCAACAAGAAGTTGCAAATACACATGCTGGATGGGTACTGTTGAGGACAGTAATAGTAAATTGACCTTAATGGGAGGGAAGGGCACAGGAAGGCGTAAAATGTAGTATAACAATTATTTTTACCAACAGTGCATGGGAATGGGAAGGCTAAGATTGGAAGAGTAGTCACTAAGGCAGGCTGTAAGTAGGGATGGAAGAGAAAAGGCAGATTAAACAAGTGGGCATAGATGAAAGGCAGCTGGTTATGGTTGGGAAGGACGATGATTCAGTGACTGAGAGCTACTCAGCAAGAGACAATCTTTGTGAACACACAGCTCAAATGAACTTCTTATTTGTACAAAAGCTGCTTGAAACAAGTGTGAAAATAGGTCACAACCACAAGAGCCTGAAGTAGCATGCAAAAGATAAGCAGAGCACGTTCTGCTGTGAGGCAAAGAGTCAGAAGTCTAAAATCTGAGCAGATGTATGAATGAATTACCAGTGAAGTGCTCCTGTAACAGAAATAAGTATATATATCCTCCCTCCGTTCTTCTTTTATATATAATCATTTGCTAAAGATTACAATGAAAGTGTCTATGAAATTGAAGACAAATAGTTCATTTTAAGAGCAGAAACTTTACTGACTTTACTTGTGGTTGTGTGCTGATAATAAGGAATTCTGAAAACTAAAGATTTAAATATGAAACACCTTCTTATCCTTGTTGCCATATATTCCAAAAACAAATGCTACCTATGGTCTTACCAGCAACATCAAAGCTTTTGAAATTTTTGTGGAAGTCTTACATTTTCTATTTGGCTCAAAGACACAGAGGAAGGCTCTTCAAAGCCTTTGGGAATATATATCGCAAGCACAGTTACATATATTAATAAGAAAATGCCCTGGCCTTGTAACAAAAAGACGAGCTTGCACATTATAGCCAAGTCCAGAGGAACATATGCAGGTGGGTTGAATTACAGGCAGACTAATAGGCAAAAATACTGATACCAGCTTATTTCCATTTCAACAGGAGCCTGATATTACATATTAGATGAAAAAGTTGGAAATCTTTCAAAGAAAAATTTGGTTGGTATTTTAAAGCAACTATCATTTTAGCATATTATGTGGAACTAAAGGCCAGAGGAAAAGATTACTATTCAAAGTGCTCTTCTTTTTTTTTTTTTCTTACTCAGATACTCCCTGGAAGAAATGGTGAAAATGTAGATTTTAACCTTTCAGATATCTACTTCACATGATTTCACTGAGTGTAATATTATTCTGTCATATTTCTCTGTGAGGCAGTTGATGATGTTGATGAAACAAATGGCATCTTATGATTACAGAGGTAATGCCATTGATTGACCAAGAACTCAATTATAGATGTTTCACAGAGAGAATCTGAAAGATTTCAAAGCTTTAACCAGGTAGGTAAAGTCATCCTGGGCAGAGTGTTTTGACACGTTGTTATTTCCATCATGAAAGTAAGCAAAAAACTTAAAGCTTTTTTACGAAGCTTGATCAGATCTTACATCCTGGAATATAACTCAAGTATAAATGACTATGCTAAGCATTTAATTTGTTTTTTGTTTTTTTTTTTAAAAGGAGTTCTAAACCTACATATTAGTAGTACAATTTACAATTTAATTTCATTTAAAAGCAACATGAGTACGTCTCATAAGTGGATTTCCATTATACTATTCCCAAAAGACTGTATCTAATATAGTCTATAAATAGAAAGCCAACTCACAAGACACTGACTGGGCTTTGTGGTTGAGAATCAATGGGTCTCAGTGCCAATGATGCCTTCTGTTAGAATAAAATATAGTTTCACAGCCAAAAATTACATATGTGAATATATGTGTATAATTGCCACTCCAAAACTCAAGGCATGTTACAGTAAAGCATTGAAAACAACTGATGAAAATTCTGAATGTACATGTGAAAATATCATAAAGTGGAACTTAATTAATATTTGTTGTAAAAGGGATCTGAAATAAAACCGTGTGAAATTTAAATCTCATGCTACTTCCTACTTATTGCAGAGTGCATCTACTTCACATAAAATTCTGAAGTGGATGGTCTTATCAATTTTGTGCAGAAGAATTACATTGCAGGAGTGGTTTAAATTCACTTTGCACCAAAAGCCCAAGGCGAGCAAAATGTCTAAGTTAGTAGTAGGAATGTCTTTTTGCTACTAGAAGAGATAATGAATCCTATTACTAAAACGCAGCAGTATGCCTAATTTTGAAGACACATACAAGTTATAATTTAAAATTAGCATTTTTAATTTTTTTCCTACTTTTAATATCATTTCCTAGCAAATTGGTACATAAAAAATGTAAAGAGGAAACAACAGGCAACAGTCAACTCTTGAATACATGCTCTCAGACTCTGAAGGGCTAGGATAACCTGGGTAACCCAAAACCACACATAATGCAAGATACATGTGAAATTCGGCCATAAGAACACACAGCAAGGGTGCAGTGGGAAAAGGGCAGCGTTGCGGATGAGTGTGGAGCAGGGAGATCCCCCAACTGGCACCCAGCAAGCAGTCAAGAACATATTGTGCGCTCAGCCTGGGCATGCCTGCACTCCTCCTGAAATGAAACCAGCTCATGCAGAGCCAGCTCTGGTGTCTCCACATCAGCAGCACACTTAACCCTGAGACTGAATAATTCATCCTCAGATAATCAAGAGTTGACTGGATCTGGATGAGCTGAGTCCGTTTGTTAAACATGTCACCTGTAACTGTGGCTACAACAAGCAAAGGGAAGTTTTCCCTTGCCATATGCTGTCTCTTGAATGGTGTTCAAATGTTCAGATCTTCAGTGCATTAGCTGCTTATTCAATTTAAAGACTAAGTTAACTTTTCTCATAACGAACTTTCACCCAGTATTATGGATGCTGCTTTAGCCTGCCATTTTGCTACTGTTAGTTATCAATTTTTTACATAAACTCAGCATGGAGAAGTAGTTTGCACTGAATTGACTAAAAGTATTTTCTTTCTACTCTCCTTTTCTTCCTATTTCAAACACTTACATTTATTCATGTAATTCCTCAGCTTAGTTTTAATTCTGCAAAGCACTACGATTTCCAGTTACTCACATGCTTAGTGTAGCCCTTATAAATGCCTTGCAGATTTGTAGTTTCTTCTCTGATTGGATTACACTATATTTAAAGGAAATGGTAATCCAGCATGTCCTAGAGATGATGTGAGCACTAAATCATATATTTAAAGTGCACTAAAATCTTCAGGTGCGAGGGACTATAGAAGTTTAAAATATTATTACTAATACTCCCCAGGACAAATAAGACTAATTGCTGTTATACCTCCTCATAACATTATACTGCCATTGTCTCTGGTGGAGAACAACCTATGCTGGCGACCTATTGTTTTGCTTCAGTTAAAGGATCTAGAAACATTTTTACTACAAACATTGGGAACAGCTATCAAACATACAATATGACTGAAGAGTGCTGCTGAATTTACTGTCTAGTTGACTAAATATTGTTTTAATATTACTTTTTATTTACTCTGGCAAAATGTAAATTATGACAGACTACAACATAGAATGCTCTTTTCACTCTAACACATGCTAAATTTGTAACTTTCCCTTAAAATGACTAATACTTAATAAATCATATAATTAGTACCATTCTTTAACACACAAAAAATATCCTGTGCTTTTAAAACATTCAAATGTTTAAGAATGCTATGCAGCTAATTTTCGTGAATCACTACATTAAAGTTCAGTAACAATAAAATTCAAAAACAAGGTAACAAGCTACTGAGTAATAATTTAAAAGTATATTTTAAAAACAGGATAATTTAGGGCCAAATGTACAATGTAAAGTAATTTTAACCCTAATGTATGTAGCTGTATGGCTACCGCAGTTAGTAGCACAGTTAAAAACGTAATTAGACCAATACTTTTGTACAAAGAAATATGCTGCTGTTATCTCAGTGGGAGATAACCCTGGCCTTTAACTTGAAATAACTCAGCAAGTTACCTTCCTGATAAACAATGCAATATTAATATCACAGTTGGGAGCGGTTCTCTGAACATTCACAGCAGGTATCAAATTTGTTGCTCAATTTTTGTTGGAAATGTAGCATTCCTTTCTAATGGGTATCTTTAGCTTCAAGTAAGAGGAACAAGTAGAGTTCAAGATATAATTAAAGTAATTTTATATTAAGCTAAAGGACAAAACTCCACACAGCAGCAAATATTAAATCATGAAAAGCATAGACGTTACAAATTATTCAAGCCACGTGTAATGGTATGATGCAAGATTCTTAGTTATCAGTAGTACACAAATAAGCATATAAAAATTGAAAAAAAAACACAAAGACTTGGGGAAACGTTTGTGTATGAGTTCAGTTTATGCTGATATTCTAAGTCAAACTGCATTATATATTATAGTCTCATAAATAACCCACTTTTAAAAAAAAAATGTCCTCTATAAAAAAAAAATCAGTGACAATCTTAAGAGCTTTCTAGATTTTTAAAATACAAGAAGCACTGTTTTGAATAGGAAAGGATGAAAGTCTGACACAGCTATTTCTTTCACTTTTGAACATCACCGATCCTAACATAACCACTCTACACCTTTTAGCAAGCAACAAGGCTTTCTTTGTGACAAAGCACATTATGCAGTAATAGACTGAAAATCAAATGTAACGCAGATGCATAGTAGGCCATTCTGCTCTATTTCTAGATTATTCCAATAACCAAGGAATTCTCTTGGAAAAACAATAAACTCTACTTATTATAAGATTTCCATATCTAACATAATTTTCAATTAGCAAGTTGTGATAAATGCCGCTAAATGTTCTGCTGTTCTTTTATTCTCAGCCTAATTTTACCCATAGCTCATTTTTGGCATTCACCATGGCTCCTCTTCCCCTTCTATTAATACCTGAGACACAAGATCAGGCGTTTAGTGTACTGAAAAACTCAAAAATGGAAAACAATGTTCCCCAAGGGAAAACAAAATTGCACTCAAAATTTGAAAAATGCCGATTTTGTCTCTGATGTTTATGATGATCACGTTGTAAGGAATTTTGTTTTACAGTATTTAGATTTTTTTTTTTTTAAAGTGCCTTTTACATTGTTTCTAAAGTAGCTTCGGCAATTTCAAAGAGCAAGGAGATTTTATAGCTAGAGTGCTCAGCAGTTTATGCACCAGAACAATCAAAAAGAAACTTCTGAAATCCCCCAGTCAGATGGTCTTATCTACAGTTGCTTTTAATTCCACATGAAATAAAGTGAGATTAATCAGAATGGCAGCTGTCCCACCTGTCAGTATTATCTGCTGATGAAATAAACACACCACAGAAAGTAGATCCTGTGTATCGTAACATATTGATGTTCTGCTGCACAACAAAAAAAACCCACAGTCAGTGATTTTGTGTTGCCTTTTATAGCATCCTTCCTCCCAAAATTCCTTTTGTAATCTTAGCAGGTGTTGACATCAGCTATATATATGTGTGTATATATATATATAAAAAATATGTCCAAAAGTTATTGTTAGAGGCCTCTATTCCCTGATATATTCCCTATATTTTTCAAAAAAGATATAGGTTTATATTCTTATAAAAATAATGCCAAGAAACCAATGAAGACTGACTGTTGAAGCATCTACACAGTATGACAAACAAGACTTGATCTAAAGCAATATGAAAAAGTACCTGGACTACCCCAACTCAAGTAACCACTAGAACCACATGTCAAAGAAATAGTTTATAGAAAGGAAATTAAAAAAAAAAAAAAGCAGCTTTGCATTCACTCTCACCATACTGTCCTGGATCTCTAGGTTGTGAGGGCTGCAGTGTGTTGCAACATGGTTGCAAAAAGACACAACAGCTTATAGACAAAAACAAACAAACAAAAAACCAGAAGAGATCAAGAAAAACCTTCCAGACAATAGAGGGTTCAGACAAGTCAATAAGCTAAGATCAGAATATCATAAAAGAATTGAAATAGTGTGAAATGTAACAGGGTGAAATGTAATACTACCAAGAGAACTGATTGCTCGGCTAATGACAAGAAATTTCTCAGTTGGAGACAACAAAGGAAGATAAAGATATGACTATCTTAACCTGGTAAACTAATGTCTGCATGATATGGCTTTGTGAAAATAATGAATGTTATCCTAAAGTGTGTAAATGCCACAGCAACGATAAAATCTCATCAAATGTACTCTATACAATTCCATCTTTCTTCAGAAAATGTACAGTTAAACAGGATCCAATGAAGAAAATAAAGCTACTACAAAGATCAGAGGAATGGCAACACCATCAAACAATAGTACATGACAAAATCATATCTTGTTCATCTTAGCAAACCAAGACACAGAAAAAACATGATTGTTCTTTATAATGGAACAAGAGGACCTATTTAAATTGAAGCAGTATCAGCACATAACAAAAAGAATAAATTGACTCTGACTAAAGCTAAGGCTGGACATTTTAAAGTGGTTTCTAACCAACAAAAGTAGTGATAGTGAACAAAGTGATAGGTTTTAAATTGATACAAATGTATTAACAGGATGATGTGCATTTACTTATTAAGGCAAAGGACTGAATCATTAGCATCTGGACTGTCACTCCCACACTTACACCCTACTTTCCTACAACACAACCAGTACGGCTGAAAGTTGCACAGAGAGAGCAATAAAACAGAAAGCTAAAGATGTCTTAATGGGTTACTAGGGGAAATCTGTCATTTTATCTTTACCCTTGGTCTTAAGATACAGACTGTATTCCTAAATGAAGACTGGGAGAGCAAATAATCCACCTCATCCAATTCTTTGTGCTATTTGATTACTAATTATATTTTTTTCTTTAATGAAATGTTTGAATAATATTTGGGTTACCTTACCTTTCCTACAAAAGGAGAGGCAGGATTATATACAAAAATTAAGGGTCACTACTAACCTGCGGGAAGGAAGACTGATCCTGCGACAAGAGGAAATAAAGGCACTGTCACTCCACTCCCATGCAGCCGAACTAGAAAGAACTGAGATCCTCTAATCTCTGCAGACCACATCATAATGTAATCAATTGCATTTCAGCTCACTGAAATAAAATTATTGTATCCCACTAATTTACATACACTTTAAAGTATGTAAAAAATGCATCAGACTGCAACTGATTCCTCATCAGACCTTAGCTGGATCCAATCCAATCTCTTCCTCAGCAGAACTACTTAAGCAATTACGAATGTGCAGGTTTGGGGCCCACTGCTGTATTTCCAGGAATTATACCAGCCCCACACGTATTACTTTTCAGAGATTTCACTCCCAGAGGACAGAATATCAATAAGGTGTATCCTTATGTTGCCAAACAGGCAACATATATTGGCAATTTTGAAACATAAAGATATGCAATACCAATAGTTACAGAAAAGAAATAGGATTTCAAACCTTATATATTATGCTATGTTTTTCATAAGGGGTCTGTAACAAAACAAAGCTAAAGGTTGCAGCTTTCTTCACAAGGCTCTTCCATTCAATAAATATACTAGATGAATAAAACTTTTATGACAATGAGAAGTTAAATTTTCTATACAGACTGCCACCGAACACTACCTTCATCTGCACGTCACACTGATTGCTGTTTACATTGCCATGACGAGTCAGAACCCAGTAAAATGTGAAGCATAACTCATGATGCCAAACTGATCTATTCATACCAGACAACAGAACCATGTAATAAAATCAAACTTTTGCAAATATTCTATACTTGTTACTATGGAAACTTAATAAGCAGTTCTTTTTTTTTCTTTTTCTTTTCAGGCAGTCCATTTCATTTGCTAGAAAATCGTATTTTAAAGTCCTTCAGGAAGATTCAAAATCTTTTGTAAGCTGGAAGGAGGATTGAGGCAACATTTCTGATTTCAGAAACCATCAGATTTCAGATTCAGAAATCATCAAACTTGGAAACAAGTTCCACTCCCCAAGCAGGGAAAGGAGAATTACAAACTCAGAGCACTGATCAGATCAGAGATTCAGCAACCTCTGCCTAAAGATTTTTGGCAAATACTGCAAATAAAAATTAACCACCCCCCCCAAAATGATTTAAAAAAATGTAAACAGAAAGGAGTAAAAATACATGATACATGGTTTGCAAATGGAGGGAAAACTGTGATGAGATTTGGAAAGAAATTAGGATTTTGTCTCTTCATTGTATCATAAAAAAATCTGTAGCTGTTTTGAGGGATTTTCAATTGGTCTCTCTGATATAGTAAATAAATAGCAATTAGTACTAAAAGGTATGGATTGAAGCTAATGGAACAGAATGTTTTATGGCGGATGTTCCATTTTGCAAGGTTTAATTCAACTGATACTTTAAATGCCAAATAGTAAAGCAAGTACACTAAGAACCGAAATGATAAAATATTAGGCACGTCCATCAAGTCCCACAGGAAGGTACGCGTGAATACGTTGTGTTCTGGGGTTTGTTCTACCAGTTGATCAATTAAATCATTCTCAGCCACTTAGAAAATGGAAAAGCTTTCTCTCACCTCATCTTGCTCTTGTTTTCAGCCTCCTAGGTCTGCTCTGACTTTTTACCTCTAAAAAGTATCTCAGCTCCCTTCCTGCGGACACCAGCTCACTTTGCCCATGCCAGCCCCAGGAGAGACAGCGCCGCTGCAAGCTATGCATTGTATCGGAATGTCAGAAATGGAGGAGTGGAGATGAGGCATGAGCAGTGCAGCCGATAAGAACACTCAGCATCCCAAACTGAAGACTGTCAGTAATGAGCTTCCGAAGTAAGAAAGAGAATAATTTTAATAGTGGTAACTAGGATCCTCAGGACCAGCAATTTTGGATATTTAAATTAAAATGCCAGTTCCGTTTTTGCCTCCTGTCTGTATACAGTGCTGTGATCATTCCAGATAAATATCCTGTGTCTTTTGTTGGTGACTTCTTAAGACACGGCATGATTGAATATGATGTTCCCTTCCCCCTCAAACAACTTCTCTTGAATTTTAATGCTTCATGATTCTCTTGCCATCTTTGTACAGAACAGTATTTCCATAAACACTCACTTTAATATTAAATTTCTCAAAGTTAAAATGACAGTAAGGCAATGCTAAAATTACACACCTAAAACTGGAAAATCAAGTCTACAGAATACAGGATGGGGAATAAAAATAGCTAATAGATGTTAATTTTTAGGATAGCCTTTTCTGTGATTTTTTTGAATAAAATAATTTTCAAGTTGGGTAAAATCAGCCATTTTCCCTTTAATTTCTCAGACACTTCTTTAAAGAGAAGAAAATTCATTACGTAATTATGTATTAATACTAGCACAGAAATTATTGCATTTCAGTTTTATAAGTTATTGCCTCTAACAAGGGGAAGGACATAAATCTACCTCACTACCTTTGCTGCTATTATTATATAGTACATTTACATAACTTGTGGTGAATCTCTGAAATGAGGCAGAAATTTTAAAAACTGCAACAAACAACAAAATGGACAAAAATAT
>VYZW01055114.1:23047-43296 GCA_013401315.1 Balaeniceps rex
TGATCTGCATACTCCGCAGATTGGTTAAAGGAGTCTCTGAAAATGCTATTATGTTAAGGATAAAGAAACTCTAGCATTGGGGCACCCAATGGGCCACTATACTCTATGTCATCCACCCTGAATACTGTATATCATCCAGTCTGTGAAACTGTGTGCTCAGTAACTCTGGAAGGAATTCACTTACTCTCCATATGACTTCTTTTTCTCAGACTTCCCAAAGAACTGTGCAAAAGGAAAATCCCAGTTAATCATCTGACCACAAAATGAAAGAGAACCAAACCAAGACAGAACATAAAAACAAGCACTCCAAACCCAAAAACAAACCTCCCCAAGTTCAAATTTCTGCATATTATTATTCACGTAAATGCTCATTTTTTTCTCAAGACACCTCAGACCTTTTTCCTCAAACAACCCTGTATCACGCTTCCTACTGATGTGAAGAAGCCTACTTGGAAAACAAGTTTCTGTTTTATGAAAACCTTCAAGGCAAGACATTTATATTCAAATTCAGAAAGAAAAAAATCATTGTTGCAAAGTGAATAGGTATTTCCCTTGACAACCTAACCTGGTGATTAGAAAATTCATCTGGGAGGTCAATCATTCAATCATTTGTTCTCTCTGATTTAAAGAACTGGCAGCTTCTACCTCCCACATAACTGCCCCAAGCATGAGGCTCACATTCTAGCACCAAATTCCTGACAAATTCCAACTTAGCACCATTTGTTGCTTCCCCTAACTAATAAGGAATCGTCTAAGTGGCACTATCAAATATAATTTGCATTGCATTTTNATTAAAAGTTTACAAATTACTTTTCTTCTTTTTAACTGGAATTTGATCTGCATACTACGCAGATTGGTTAGAGGAGTCTCTGAAAATGCTATTATGTTAAGGATAAAGAAACTCTAGCATTGGGGCACCCAATGGGCCNTTGCATTTTTATAGCAAGCCATCTGCATCTTCTGCTCTGGCAGAATTATGTAATAAATTATAGGCAGGACTATCACTTTCTGTGACATGCAAAAAATGACAGCAAACAGCAGCAGTGTATTTTGCAAAAAGATTCAGTTTCTGTGAATGTTGCGGAAGAAGATAGGCAAACATTCCTTTGGCCTGCCTTCCTTCCAGCAGTATTAATGAAATTTCAGCTACTACTGCAGATCCAGTAAAAAACAGTGAGAGAAAATTTGTTTTCCTGTATTTCAATTTGCTTTTATCCAACTCATTCAGTAGGGATGTAGCAAAAAATAAAATAAAACTGAATAAATAAGGCAGAAGCTGCATGCAGCGAGGTCCCAGGAGACACCAAGTTTAGTTACATTTTCTTTAAGAAAATGTATTCATGGCAGTATTCTTCCCAGCCTCAGGCAAGAGCTTTCCTGATTTTAAAATGTTTAACTCCAGTGAGAAAGATGAAGGTATTGCATCAAATTTACCTCCTGTTTAGTATAAATTGGACTGAAACAATGATCTTATTTGTAAGCAAACCCCACCATGAAAAGACTCTTCAGGAATTTTACATAAAGAAAGTTATTTCTTTGGCAGCTCTTGACTTCTTGACATCTTTTTTTTCAGGCTCTTTTATACTTCTTTCAGCTGTTTTTCATACAATCAGTCATTCCTATGTCAGGCCTCTTTTTTTTTTTTTCTACTGCTACTTGTCTTTTAAGGTATTTAATTTCTCCTGGTAATGTTATGTGACTCATTTTTTTTTTAATTTTAACTGCAGAGTCTATTGATATTTGCTGTTTTCCAAACTCCTGTCTCCTTTCACAGGATTAGGTGGAAGTTTTCTTTCAACATTATGAACACAGGATTGAAAGAATGAACATTAGAGACTCAAAAAACTAATGACAAAGGGGAGGGTGTTTTTTTTGTTTTAATAACCCTGTGCTTTTAAGGACCTCATCCATAAATTTCAAACATTGTATCACAATTTCAAGTTGAATTTCAACTCCAAGGTTCCAGCTCTTAGCTTTCACCTGTTACTGACACATTTACACTTCCAGAGCCCATTTGTCTAATCATGCTCTCCCCTCAATGCTCACCATCAGAGTTTCACAGACTTTTTGGTTAGTCAAAATACTTCAAGTTACTAAACTTCCAGTCTTTCACCTAACACACAATCCAGGAGTGCATCCCAGCTCAAAGGTGCGCATATGTGCCCTGGCTGTCTTCTAGCTCTAACACAGCACTATCTAGGTGCACCCCATCATCTCTCAGCTCTCCATCCCCACCTCTCCAGCACCCAGTTTTCTTGGAAAGAGAAGGAAGCTGTGTTTTTCTCTCACTGACTTCTCGGTATAGACAACATATGGCTCAAAACTGTGAGGCAATCTGCTCAGAGTCTGGATGCACTCTCAGCTCTAACTCAATACAGCATTTCATGTGAAATTTCTATGAACGCAGTTCTTTGGGGACAGCACAGAGACATAGCCCCAGTTCATCTCAGCCTACAGCCAATGCAAGCCTGGTTTGATCAGCTCAAATAGATTTTCATTTGTACAAAAGAAGAGGGGAAATAATTTGCATTTTCCTTTGCCCATCCATATGTGGCTAATCATAATCCAGTCTCCTATCTGCAGTTCTTTGAGCTATGTATGAAAAAGGAAACATGAAACAGAAGGATTTCTTCCCCCCTGGACAAATTAAATCAAGTCCCCTATCATGCACTAGTGCTAAAGCACTGCCATCTAGTGTGGAAAATCAATATAACAAAGAAAGAAGAAAAAAAGAAAGAAAAAAAGATAAAGAGTATTTCCAACATGGCAGATTAAATTCTATCGGCTTCCATCAAAGGTTTTGAACACCTACACACCATATTCATAACATTAGTCATGCTACTTTGTCAAAACACACATAAGCCCTCCCTTTTATAGGAAACTCCACGACCTGATAAACTGCAGTGGCTTCCATTAGATTGTACTGTGTCATGTCAGACAGGCTCAGCAGAGCCCTTAGTCCCGGTAGCCTCATTTGGAGTAATCCTGTGAAACTAAAAATAAAATTCTAGAGTATTTAATGGCAAGAATATCTTGGTAGAAAAGGGATTTTTCTTAATTACCACATATTTTATTGCAAATTTACAATTGCAAGACTTTATTCTCTAATTCACATTATATGGAAAGTGTTGCAACATAACAGACAGTCTGCAGGCCCAGAAAATCAGGAACTTTTGAGTTTTGCCTCTGCATCTGTACTAGCTGAAGATGTTATCTTGTCTTCCAAGAACATTCCTGTCCATACAGCCCCAAGTTTCCATTGTTTTGTGTCCTGTGCAATTACCTACAATTATTCAATGAACATGCAAAGGATCTGACCTGTTTCGCTTGGACCAACTTTGCACAGATGAAGTTAAGTACATATGACATGAGCCAATGGAGCATAGATATGATAATTTTACAAAACTTGCAGAGCTGTCAAAGATCAATGATTACAAACACCTTTCTATTTTTTATTATTTCTACAACTTGTTGTAATCTCCATATTACCACTGTGCTAATCAAAGGCTTTTAAGTACTCAAGTAACACTGTAGTCTACTTCTTTCCAGAACTGTAGCAAGACAGTGTTATATACTATTTGGCTGGTGCATAGATTCCATATCATCCTCATCACAACAAAACCCTGTTTAGAACACAAGCTGTATCAATTACTCTGAAAGTCCATACAGCAAGATTGTGCATCCTGATAAAAATATGGTCATTTTTGTCTCCAATAATGCTGGAGAAACGCTGCTAATCTGGAGAATAAGACAGTAAAGAGAAAAATAGCTTTATGTGGCAGTGAGACTACTTTCCTATCCAATAAGGATTGGAACATCACAATCTTAAAAGAGAAATATGTGGAGGGAAAATCCTATTTGAAAAGTAGAACTCAGAAAGAACAATATACAAAAAGCAGAGTTACTTTAGTATAATCTTCTATACTTGATAACATAATTCTTATGTATTTGATGTAGGATTTAGCACTACATAAAATGATTACTAAATCAATATTTATATTTTGGTAACTGTATATACCCTGGATTTTTACATATACATATTAAATCACTGAACTGAATGCAAAGACTTCAAGAAGCTTTGAACCAAGATGATATAAACAGTTCTTAGTTTGTGTAAAATAATTGAGAAATTCTTCTATATTGCAAGTCATACTGTAAAACAAACAATTTCAACATTCTAAACATTCTAATGATGATCACGGATCACTGAGGTATTTGTTTAACTTTTTAAAAATGTACAAAATAATGACAATTATATATGATATGCCAATACCATTCTGAATTATATTGGTACAACCATCTATCTCATGGATGTTATAAAAAAGAAATAAAGTATCTTGCCACGTATTCAAAGCCTGTCATAACATTATAAGGAAAAATACTTTTCATAAAGAACTTCATTTATGTGCCTCCCAAGCCACCATAATATGACTCAGTTACAATATTGAGCCAGGACTATCAAAATCCAGCTAATGCCTTTTCTTTAAATATTTAGATTCCTAAATATAGATAGATAAATATATACACATTATATATGACGCATCTATTTAAGATTATGATATATTACATTTAAGAAATATTTGGGAATACTGTGTTGCCAAATTACTAATGTAGTTCCAATGGTAGTCTACAAGTAAGGGTGGAAAGAGGGCACTGAAAGGATAGCAAAAACATAGCACGGTAGATGTTAGGCTCCTGATTCACATGATCATACATGAATTTCAGGCTTTAAAAATATAAAGCAATTACCTGATCCTCAAGGTTGTGAAGAAAAGCTTGTAGCTCATGACATAGACACAAGTGAATTATGAGAGCAATTAAAGTCTGGAGAAGAGCCTGAAAGAAGTCCTGAAATGATGAGGCCACCCATGCAAATCACTGAGGGGCTAAGCTCCATGATCCATTACTTCTAAGTCACCACACCAGCTTAGGAGGAGGAGAAGGGATGTGCTGAAACCGTGTGGCTGCTGTTCCTCAAGACCCCTTCCTCCCCTCTCTAGGGAACCCATCTCCACCACTCTCCCAGAAGCAAAATACATCCAAGCCACAGGGTTTTGAATATGGTGTCACATAAGTTTTTATTATATTTAATGTGGACATAAAGGGACAGACTAGTTAACACCATCAAGACATCCAAACCTTCTCTAAGTGGATGTAGGTGAGCTCATAACAAGGATATCAGTACCAATCTGCTCAATCCCTCCATCACCATGAATGCCGGTGGAAACACACTGTACCTTAACACCTGCCCTGCCCAGGAGAATAACTTTAGAGAAGAAAACATATTACCAGGCATAACTGACATAATTTGATTGACATTGAAAGTGTTTTGACAACCTACAACTGGCATAAGACCTGTCTCAAGATCTCTTTATTATGCTTCTGCTCTATGACTATATATGTATATTTATCTATTAGGTGTCAATCAATGCAAGCAATACTACTGTCTTAGTTTGTTGTCAGAAGAGAATTTTTAACAGCAAAAAGAGTCTCCAGACACAACACTTCAGCAATGTTTTCAGTAATGTGGGAAAAGCAAAAGGAACATCCAACATTTTTTGTATAATCCTAGTAACTAGTGCCTCATATTCCATTCTTACATTAAAATTTCAAGAAGAAAAAAACCCCAAATTGTTTAAATATCCTAATAATTAACTATCTTGCTATTATGTTATGCATTCATTCAGCAATGAATTACTGAAAAGTAATTCAGCCTTGTTCATGTTTGCTTTATGATTTTTTTTTTTAAGTTTTCCAGGCTACAAAAAAAAATCCTGTTCAGCATTTTTGCAGTTGCTATGTAAATTGATTCAAGCTATGCTAGGGCCAAAATATAGAGCCTGAAAAGCTCAAGCAAAAAAATGTCACATTAAAGAAACTCAACACTGATGAAAAATATCAAAATGGGGAAAAACCCAAAGAAATCCAAGGTGGTCTGACACCTTTGTGACAGATAGCACCTGCAGAATCTATCTAAAAAATGACAATAAAAATGGTTAGAGGTTCAAATAACAGTGATTTGGTAAATTTATGAGATTTCTTTCTTCAGGCAACATGTGATCAACAACCAGTGCTATCCAAAATTAATTTTGAACATTTTTTCAGATAACTTTCTTATCTGTGGCCTATTTAACTTTCTCTGGTTTTGAATTTGGGCCAGAAAGTCCTGTAAGAAATTTCCTCCTGAAGCATTTTTTTTCAATTCTTACTACAAGTAGGACACACAAAAGTAAAAAGATAACAAAGTTAAGGCTTTGAAGCTTGTGATTTTCAGAAAGATCAGAATTTATAGCTCTCTAGCATCTACTTCATTTACCTGTAGCAGTTTACTCTTCCTTTCCTGAGAAGGGATTTCAAATTGCCAATGCCAAGTTAAATCACATCAGAGAAGAGAATCACAGGATAATTTAGGAGGTCTCTAGTCCAACCTCCTGCTCAAAAGCATGGTCAGCTATGAGGTCAGACCAGGTTATCAGGGCTTGATTCAGATGAGTCTTGAAAACCTCCAAGGACGCACAACGTGCACAGCATCATTGCACAGCCTGTTCCAATGCCTGACTGCCTTAATGAGGGAGATGTTTTTCCTTTTAGCAAGGAACTTGTAAATCTATTAAGAAGCTTGAAAGCTAAGAGTGTTATATGGCTACCACATGTAACATATAATAGTCTTAATTTACTCATCCACAGTCTAACACCACATACCTTCTCGAATAGAAATTATGGAAACCCACTCTGAACCAGCTGTAATTATCCAGTAACTTGCAATACTCTTGCTATATGACTTTGATAATACAGTAAATAGCTTTTACCGCTATTACTTTCACTGTTATAAACTGATCTAATTGAGCAAATTAATGACTGAGAGCTAACCACTGCTAGAAATCAAGATGAACTTTGGTAAAATGACAATTTCTGTATTGCTAAACCTCTAACATAACCACAGGATAAGGAAGAAGCAAAACAAGTGCAGTTTACTGCCAGTCGTGGAGATGATAAGAAGAACTATATTTTCCAAACCAGTAGCCTAAATTTAAATTCGTCTATCCCTACTGCTTGCCTGGTACCCAAAGTGTAGATGGAAATTCTTACTAAACTTAGCTGTATTTTCTGAAAATACATTCAAGATCGCAAGCATTGATTTGGAGGGCAATTTTAGACTCATATTATTCTCAAATGTGATTCGTTATATGGTTCATTAAAAAGGATAACTATTTTTGCTAGTAGCCTCACTACTGATGATAGAGGATAACCCTGATTAGACAAATATGTATTAAAAATATTAAAAAAAAAGAGTGCATCTTCTCATACTTTAGAATATTTTTACCATTTTCAGAAAGTGCAGCTAAGCAACCCCCCAAGCTCCTTCATATCTTTTATGCATCATAACCGTGACAATATAGAAAGGCTTGCATAGAGTCACATCATTAATATTAATTATAAATAAAACATTTTTATGTAGTATAAAAAGCAAACCAAATTGGTTTTTTTCTGTGTGTTTTTTTTCCAGATGCAAATGCAAAGAATATTTAGATTAACTTTACTAAATTGAAGATTACTATTAAATTTACGCCACTTCAGCAGCATGGTCGCAGAAACACAAATAGTGTGCCATGCCACTGAATAAATATTAGTTAGATGCAACTCTTGCCTTACTAGTGTCTTTGACCAAGAACACCTTGCTTTTCCTGTATAGAAATAACTCAAGGAGTTATTTCTTGTGTATTTTATGTTATAAAAAGTTCATGAAATTGTGAAAGACCCCACCCCAAATCATTGCGCTGGTATTTTGAGGCCCTGACACAGACCCATGATTATGGCACCTGGCCGGAGGTCCTTGGAGGACGCACCTCTTGGCTTATTTGCTGGTATTCACAGAAAGCAGACATGGCCACCGCAGTGCCAGGCCCTGAGAGGGCACCACCAGGCTGTACTGGCCCTGACCCACCCCCTGGGGCTCCCCACACCCTGCCCAGGGTGCATTTCAGCCCCCCGGGGCTGGCAGTCTGCAAGGCTCCAGTAGGGCCAGTCTCCAGCTCCCTACATCCCTGCCCGGCCATGGGCCTGCCAAGCCAGGCCCAACCAAAGGCACCGTGAGGCCCACGCGTGTTTTTGGCAGGGATGAACGATGTTCAGCCTTGCTCCTAAGTCCGCGTCGTACCCCTCAAATCAGAAAAGCAAAACTGTCTTCTGAAGACATGGACTGGCACAGGCCGTGCAGCTTTTATTCATCGCATCCACAGCAATGGGATTTAGGAAGAAAGCGCTGCCAGAAGTCAGTCACCGGGGATCCGATTAGACAGACAGCGTTTAACCTAATCTCCTCTACCACGAGCGCGTTCTTCTTCCTGTAATTAAATGTGATCACAGATGCAATTATTCAGGGGCATAATTCCACCAATTTAGACACCAAACTACTTCAGCTGCAGGTGGAAAAAGTAAATACTGAAAGGACAGGAATAAAAATGTGAGTGTTGTTATGACTGGATACTGGACTACTAGGCAGCTAAAAGTCACAGGAAGATATAAACTTAGCAGGTTATGAGGTAAAACTTCAAAAATTTCAATAGTCCTCAAAATTTCACACACTGAATAACTGAAACACTTCTGAAAATTTTGTCCCTTCTACCCTAAGGAATTACAGGATTATTTTGAAGCCAAAGGATATCGCTATCTGTTACTCCAGATGTTTTTTGGGGAGCAAAACCACATAGACTTTGTCTACCTCTGTCTACAACATTTAGAAACGTTATATTCGTTTATTACATCCCCAGAGACAAACAGAGAGAGTGAAAATCAGAAATTTACGTTAGCGAGCTATGACAACACTAAACCAGGTAAATATGCACAGCTTTCTGAGGAATTGCTAACAGAGAAAATTAAAGTCTATGAGTGCTGGGAAAGTAAAAATTCCAAGCAGCACTGCGAATTAAAGTGGTCTTAGTTATATTCCTTACGTAATTTTGGTTTACTCTTTTTAATATGATAAGGCTTATCTATACATATAGATGCTGACAGTTCCTGCTCCGAAGAAGGGGTACTTCAAATGGCTAAGTCACTCGGAAAGGCAGGTATGGCATTTGATGCCAAAATTTTGGAAATAAGAGAGGACAGACACAACCTTGCTTGAACAATGGTCCCATTCTATCTTGCATCATAAGTAGAATTATTTTGTTCTTTTTTTCCCCCCCGAAGTCCACGTAGCTTCAGCAATATTGATCACACTTTTATAAAGGCTGTATATTGGTATTTTTAGAAGGACAGAATGAGTGATATTTATATTCCCAAACATGGGAAAGAGATAAAAATAGGTGGAAAGGCAAGAGTAGCCATGCCTCCGCTTTGTTTCAGATCAGCTCAAAAGCCACAGTAGGCATTAACAACAGAAATAGTAACAGCTGTCTGAAGAGAACAATACCGAGAAGTGACTGGCTATAAACGGGTGACTGTGAGAAGAAAGGGAAAGAAAATGTGTTCATTAAGAAAAACTAGCAAAAAGTGTTGTTTAGTTTTAGTCTTTCTCCACTGTGTTATCTACACATTACACTGATTAAATTGTTGGCACTCTATTTTACTGACTTATTTTATCTGCCTTCTAACCCTTTTGTAGTTGATTTTCATATTATTCTGTATTCATGAGTTTCAGTGAGAACGAAGGACCCTTGGATTAAGAACCAGAAGCGTTAGAGAATACTTCTGTATACACAAAATAGACATTTGTCATTACTTCCAAGTTTTGCAACTATGGTGGTTTTAATGGGGATTTGAGTAACAGACAGAAAAAAAAAATCTGGTTTAATTAAACTGTTAGTAAGAGGTTATGAAAGTAACTGTTTTGCATACAGTTTATTTATATAATCAGGAATATATGCAATTCTGGGCCTTTTTTCCTCCTATTATTAAACAAACATAAAAAGCTTCACAGATACTGGAGACATATATAAAATATTCACTGATAAAAAGCCTTGGAAATGATAGTACACTTTTAATAACTTCTGTGGAAAACACTGACATAGTTGTACTGCTTACAAGAATCTACGTTCAATAAAATATAAAACAGTTTCACTATTAACTTAAGTTGCAGGAGACTGTTTACAACAAAATGTGACAAGAGTCCCTGAGCACCAGCTCATCTCTCTTTGGGAATATTTGTTAATACCACTAAAGGGAAAAGCCCAGTAAGGATGAAAAAGAAAAGACAAAAATGCATCTGAAGGTTATTGTTGTTTGCTTATATAAAAAATAAAATATACTGACTGATTTAATTTCTGAATCATATGTTTCTGCTAATGCAAAGAGAACATCTCTGTACATATTAAGTATAATACAACTGAACATATGCTAAGTGAAAACCTGGAATATTTAATTTCATTAATAAAAGTTAATGATGGTGTTGATTTCTTTCTTCAGTTTCTCAGCCCACTCCTTCTGCCCCCAAAGAGAAGTGCAGCGTATCTACTTTAATGCATTAGTTATTGTTGCCGTGTGTACTTGCACTTGTGACTGAGTTGTCTCTGGATTGAGTTATTCACAGTATTTTTTTTAAAAGTGTTGTAGTATTCCCTTCAAAAGGAAGTACTGTTATTTTTTATTCTATAAGCCACTCTAGTTTTCTTTATGCACTAAGTGCATGTCATTGGAACAAAAAACAGGTCAGGTGGAGGGTCCATGACTGCAGCAGTACAAAGCAAACCTGCTGTGACACAGCCCAGAGGCAGTGGCAGTCCCCCAGAGGCAGCGGCCCCTGTCTCTGCACTTCCTCTTCTCAGAGCCCCTGCCATAGGGTTCAGGCATCTGGGGAGCAATGAGAAAGGGAACAACTAAATTTTGACCCAGCTGCTCCCAGCTGCAAAATGTTGATGAAGGAATCATTGCACCAGCTGTAACTGAGAGCAGCCCTGATGCTGCTAGGCCACGCAGGCCCCATAGGGCAAGGAATGGGTAAACACACTGCTCCCTATCTTTGAATCCTGTTTTGAGCAACTTTGGGAAAGACAGTATCAAGATAGAAGTCATTCCATAAAGAAGAAATAATATTTGCATAAACATTTTTAAAGCATTGTATTCACCTTGTTGCTAGAAACATGAAACTCACATTAACACCACTGTGATTTTTACATGTGTGGTAAAGTCCTGAAAATAGTTAGAGATGTGATGATATAAATGGAGTGACACCTTGCAGCAAGATGCACTCTCTAATTTAAACACGTCTTCTGAAGCTAAACTGTCAAAATGTAACAAACATGACAAGTTTTGTTACCACAATCTGATAAAATGCAACCAAAATGGAATGCCATTAGTTTCTACAAGTGCCATGAAAATTACAAAACATCACTGCTTACCTCCTGCCAGGATTATATGTACTAGAAACAGTTATGACACCAAATAATCACTCATGTAGTTTGAATTCCACTTTTATGTGAAAGACTAGCCCAAGACTATTTGCCACTTCGGTACCAGTGAAGGTCTATCTTGCAGCTGTGAATGGGACTTGAGTGTGTTTCACACAGTTAGTCCCTATTTATATAAATAATCCCATTTAGGTCAAAGAAAAAAAAAAGAAAAATAATAAATTCACTGAATAATCCTGAATTTATATGAGGCAAAAGCTAAATATGCAACGGCCATTATTGGTTTGAAAATAAAAAATAAAAACCATACGAAACATTTAAAGAAAAGTACTTAAACTCTACTGAGAATGATAATTTCATTTTAGACATAGAACTTTTTTCTCCTAGCATTTAGACAATATATGAATTTTAAATAGAGTATAAATTACCTCTTCTCAAAAAGAACATGCAGTTTTATCAAGCTGGAGTGAACAACCTCCCCAGGAAATCCATCATGAAGCATTTGATTTGCTAAAGCAAAATGAAATTTACCTGGTAATTTTTTTTAAGGATTTTCCACTGGACTTCCAGTGGCTCAGTTTATGAAAAAGGCATGATTTGAGAGTGCCATTAGTACTCCACCTGCTTTAAAAAACAAAGATCTTGTGAGCAGAAATGAAATAAAAATCATCCTTGGATATAAAAATAACATCTGCTTGCCAGATTAGGATGTTAGCTGGTATAGTGACTCCAGCTTTTTTCAACAATTATAGCAAGTCAAATAACTACCAACCAAATAATTGGTATGTAGCATGGAAAAGCCCTGCAGACATGACCTTGATCAACTTAACTCTGTAACAGACTTCTTACCTGACTCTGGCAGTAAAGTAATCCAAAATTGGAGATAGAAAATCAGAGGGGAAGTCCAAAGCATGGCCATGCTATTCACTTCTCCTGCAGTGACACCCAGGATCTGCCTAGTTGCTGAGACAACATAGGGCAATACTAAGCTGGCTGCAAACTGCCAGGACCCCAGAGGCATGAGATGGGTGCACACCACCTTACACACTTTCCTTCTTTTCCCATCTAGGTATCTGGCTTACCAAAGACCTCGCCCTTAAACTGATAACACAGCAAAACATGACCAATCAGTTCTGGTCGCTTTGTTCAGGCCACACTGACGTTCAGCTGGACCAAGAAGGCAGCCTTTCTTTCTGCCACTTCTCATTATCATAGCATATTACTTTTGACATCTATGAGAGCTGGCTGAGCAGTTTTTCATTGCTGGAGATCTACATTTAAAGGTGGAACTGTGGCAGAGAGGATAATGTGAGAATCAATGAACTCCCTCTTGGTGCAATGCTTAGTGAATTTTTGTTCGCCACACAAATTCTCATCACAGTATAACAAATTTGGTATTTGCTGCAAAGGAGAAAACCAGCAGTGAACTACCAGCCATATCATACTGAGAAAGCAAATATATTGCAAAATATTTTTTTAGCAGTAATGTTTTGGTTTTAAATCGTGTGCCTGGAAGAATATTATAAGGAAAACTTTTGTACACATAAAGTCTGTGCTTGAACAGTAGATAACTGGAAGTTCATGTTGACAATAAAGAAAAAATAAAATATTATTTGCTTATCCTACTGTGGAAAAGTAAACATTTCCCAGCAACTACTGTCATAAATCCTTGAAAAATGTATGATGTGATCTGACACCAAGAAGCAGTTTTCCTGCAAAATATTACAGATCCAGCAAAGTCAGCTTCTCCAACACTGTTACTTTGTTCCCAAGTAATCCACCAGAAGTACAAGTCTGGGATAATATCAAAACCAGTGTGGTTCCATTTCCCGACATCAGAAGTAACAGCTGCTTGTATCAAGGTGCTTATTGCTTATCTAGTATTGATCCTTGTATATAATATCCAGGATAGTTGATTTTCTCAGTTAATCTCTCATTTTACTTTTAAAATAGTGCACAACAGTTCCAGTCCTCAGCTCCAAATCTTAAAGTGGTTCTACAGTACTTAAAAATATAATCTTATATTAATAAGAGCAGAAACTGGATATAATGATTAAAATCTGATCACAAATCATCGTATTGAATCTTGCGTATTTCTACTGAAGCGTAAGAAAAACCAAAAGGTTCCTGGCATAGTTTTTTTACTGCAGCAGTGTCTTTACATCAGCTGTAGAGGAACGCAGGTTGTTTTCATTATTTGTTTGTTAAAAAGCCAAATTTGTTCAAACTTCTTTTTAATCTCATGTTTTAAAATCATTCTCAAGTAGACTCTCTTGGTTGAAATGATGACTAAAAGCAGAATACCAATTTCAGTAGTCTAGATTATCCCATGTTATGTCAAGTGGTGGCATAAGAAAGATATTCTCATATTAGTAATTTATGACTGTACACTTTGATTCACTCCTTTATATTCAGGGACATATATTTTGGAAGAATGACAAGATAAAGAATAGTCTATTATTTATTTATTTTTAAACTGTATTAGAGTTGAACTGGAATCATAAGGTAGAATATCCTGAAGTTTTATGTCAGTTTTCCAAAGTCACAGGACTACCTACAGAATCTCTCTTTAAAGGGCTTTGCTCTATAGTCCTACCAGAAAGAACGTTCCTAGATCTTGATACTGTCAGAAATTGGAAGCTTTTCTACATTGTGCTTGTGATACTTATTTAATCCTTCATGGCTTCCTGTACCACCAAAAATTTGTACTCTGGTTCAGGCTCAAGGTAAACGTCCAACTTCACCTTAACGTTCCACAAAGAAGCAATACTTTTTTTTTTACTTTTGTCTTGGTCTCCTTTCTCAGCCTAGCAAGTTTCAGATATATTTGTTCCATCTAAAATAGCATAGACACACTCCATGTAGCACAAACTCCACCAACCAAGCAGTGATGGATGGAGAGCAGCTTCTCATGGTCACAGAAACCACCTGCAGGATGACCCTCATACCACTCCCCTCAGAAGAGCAGTTCAGGGTTATCTGCTGACCCACCATCCCCTCGCTATCCCAGTGGGATTTTGAACTGGATTTGGCATTCACAGAGCAATTAACATATCAAAGAATTTTATGTATATGTTTGTTCCCCATGTTTCAAGCATCACCTTCTGTTTTCTCCTTTTTATTGCAAAGACACAAACAATGTTGGTTGGGGTTTTTTGTTGTTGTTGGGGGGTTGGGTTTGGTTTTGCTGTTGTTTGTGTTTTTTTTTTTTTTTCTCCAAAATACCATATTGTTTCCTAAAAGTTCATTGCTTCCAACTGCTTATTCCCCACTGATTATGAAATTATTATCACTTGTTTATGACAATTTCCACAGCAACCAATGCAATCTCAGAGTGCTATGACTTCAAGTGGAAAATAAGCACCATAAATTCATGCAAATGTCACCTGTTACAAACAAAAACAGGAGACAAGGAAACAGAAAATGTCACATGTGAAACAGGAATGTTGAAACAGAATACATGTCAAAGTTTTTTTTGCATGAAGTATTACTGCATTCTTTTTACAATAAACATGTCAGTTCAGCATAGAAAGCTTCCAGCTGAGCATGATGCTCTCAACACCCCTAAGTCAGATTGCGTAGCAGATGTTAAATGCAAAATCCATTAAGACCAATTAGATTCTACAGAAGAAAAAAATAGTAATAGCATGCACAGACAATCCTGCATTACATAACAGTACTGAGAGATACAGTGAACCACAAAAAAAAAAAAGCTTAAAAATGTAAATCGCGCCTTTTGCTCACAAAGATACCAGCTAAACAGAAGGTCTGTTGTATTACCTGCAGCCATGTGAAGCAAGGATATATCCTGTCTCCAACTAGAAGCAACTTTTGTGAAGGCCATCACCTATTGTGCACCAACAGGTAATTAATCAGTGGTCCTGTATGGCAGCTTGAAACCAAGCGGTAAAAGAGTTTGAGCCTCTTTCCCAAACTGCATATGCTTTTCATGTCACACTACCTGACCCAAGTTGCCCTCACATGTGCTAATGTGAGAGCTTCAATAGCTTAGAGAGCCCTGTTAGCCTTCAAGCATGGAGCCAAGCTACCAGCAAAAAAAAAAGGAAAAGTTTGTGGTACATTCTGGTAGAACCTTTTTAATACCACATAAATAGTTACTCCTTTTATTGACCATTAAGAGATAGGATTTGTAATAGATACATGGAACAGATCAGCAAGCACTTTTCAGAACTAAGCCACCAATGCAAGGTGCAAGTTAAATTCTAGCCATGTTGTAATTGCGTAGACAAATGAAGTTGTCATTGCATACACGCTAGCTTGCACACCACTGGGGGCAAAGAATCCCATATTTTTTATAGGAATTATGCATACTAAGAAGGAAAGTCTGTCTCTGTACTTGTCAGAACACGTTGCCAAAGGCTGAAGCATTATTTCCTGGTAAACAATTTCAAAAGACCTCTGGTTCTTCAATCAGAACTAGTCTGCAACAACTAATCCATCCCTAGATACCAAGAAATCCATAAATTAAGTAAATATATGTGTAGTATACAAGATGAAATTCATCTGCAGTAATGTTTAAGAAAATATAATTTCCATTTTTAAAAAAAGTGATAGGTGGTCATTTCAACTCAAAATACCTATCGAAGTTTGAGAGATACTAGAAACAGACCCGAAATCTGTTCTACAAACCATACATTAAAGGCCACCTTTGGCCTTCAAACATTCTGTAGTAGCTCTCAGTGAGAAACTCATTCAGCTGCTCATGACCTAAGGAAATGGGCGGAATGTATATATCCTTATATATTTTTCCAATCGCTTTGCTATCTATCATTACTAGTAAACAGATTTGTCCGCAAGTCCTCAGGAGAAATGGTGAAAGACAAGTTTGTGTGGCTGCTACAGAGTTACAGACCAACAACTAATACAGTTGCTGGTTGCAGATGCTCATGCTGTGAATAACAAGTGCAAATGCAGCTAGGGCTTTTTGCAGTGGAACATAAAAATAGGTTTCTTCTCCGCTAGCACCAAATTAAGTCTCAGACACTGGCCAAAACCAGAATAGGGTCCCCAAAGTTTTTTGCCTTTATATTTTTGTCTGTAAGGCACAGCCCAGGGTTGGACATTGTCCAAGAGAGCTCTTGAAATCAGCAACCTCCCAACCAAAAGTGCCTCCTTTCCGGGGTTCATGGGGACACATGGCAAGGAATAAATTGAAGAATGACTGCTCTTCTCTTTGTGTATTAGGCTCTGTGAATGAAGAAGGAATACGGTCTTGGCAAATGCTGTTGGAGAACCTACAGCCAGTAACCCTGACCACTCTTCTTGCCCCTGGTGCAGAGCACTAAGACTTCCAAGGTTTCCTCTCCCTTTGGTGGATTCTTGTGCAGCAGTCCAGCAAATCAACAGCAAGCACCCAATCCATCCAGGGCATTTAATAATAATAAAGTATTGTTTATCAACAGTCTCCATCAATCGGACATTTAGTCAGTTTAAAAAAAAAAAAAAAAAAAAGAGAGAGAGAGAGAGAGAGAGACAAACACACACCAAAAAAAACCCAAAAAACTAAAGCATGACTTCAGGCACTGTGTTTTGCTTGTTTCTCTTCCCATTTTGGTGCTTTTTTAAGTTTTGTCTCCATGTTGCTGTATTTCAGAAAAATCTATCTAACCATACAAAAACATATTAAAAAAAAAAATGTATAAAGTCATTAAACAAAAAGGTTGCCAAATGCATAACAAGCAACCAAAATGAAAATATGCTTCCCATCTTTTCAGCGTACTTTTATCTCAGCCATTTTTTACACTCAGAAGTTAAAAAAAAAGAACAAAAAACAAAAACCACAACCAAAAACATTAGGCAAAACCATAAATTTTCAGTTAACTGTATCAGTTTAAGTAATTAACTAACTGTTATGCTTTTCACAACATCCTAAGCTGGAAGACTAAAAATCAAAACAAAAATTATGTACAACATCCAATTCATCCTTGGCATTATTCCACCTAAATCAGTGGTATTACACCAGGGATTAATTTGGAACACTGATCTGAATTAGAGCACTGTTCTGTACAGTAACCTCATCATAACACATACAAAAAAACCCTCAAAACATTGTGAGCATCACAAATGCACACAAATAATTATGCGCCTAAAAATCTGTTTCTGAGCAGAACAGGTTATTTCATAGTCCTGATAATTACAATAAGGAATTTCTGCTATTTTGAAAATCAGTACATCCATTTGTCTCTAAAGGGAGATTTAATAATCATGTAAAACACTTGATAGAAGTCCACCCAGAAGAATGTAAAGCTCCTCTACAGCTCAGTTTTTACATATGCTAATGAAATATGACCGGCAATAGGTTTATACAATGAATCTTCGAAAACTGTTTTAATATAGTTTTGAAGATTGATTTGAAGTACTTAAGTCTGCTCAGCAAAGGGTGGTCACCACCTACATAATATACAGCAACGTAAACCGTTTAATGAATTTCTCCTCCGAGTAGAAAACCATTCACATTTCCCTCCTCTATTAAATACCATGCCTAGGTCCCATTTTGCACGCAAAACAGGTTGCTTCTGTTTAGCTGCCCTACTGGTGAAGTTAGTTAGAGGCTGCATCTCCCACCTCACCACAGAGGCAGGCAGATGCTCTACCAAAGCATCCCTCCTGCGCTCAGGGAGCGTGAGACCATGCAGAGGCAGAAGAAAGAAGTGAATGGAGAACACCTCTCTTCCACAGCCTTACTCGACTCCCAAACCCATCAGTAAGGTTTAAGGCTGCCTCTGCTTTTCAAAGACAAATCTCTGCCACGGGCTGGTGTTCTCCATCCAGCTGCAGTTTCATCACCCGAAACCGCTGCCCAGCCGGTGCCCTACATAGCACTACATACTTTGCCAGACTGAAACTCATTCGTCATTGCTCGCTTTTCCTATTTGCAAGTGACCTGAAACCTTTAAGGCTGCCCACAGCTAACTAGTGGAGTTGCTTAGGAGCTGTGTACTGGGTGCGGAGTGGTTTATTTTCTTTTTTCCATTTTTTTTATCTCTGTTGGAGTCAGACTCTTTTCTTGCTCCTCGGGAAGTTGGCCGTGCCTTCGCTGCCCCTTCCCTCAGGAAGACCGTGCCCAGGCGCAGTGCGCTCACTTGGGAAGGAAACGCAGCGATAAAATATTAAAAACCTTCCTTGCCCGGGCTCCGCCGTTGCAATCCCTGCACCGCCTCGCTGGGAGGGAGCGCCGCAACCCTCCGCGGCGGAGCCACCGCTGCTCCCGCACTTCGCCCACACCTCCCGCCCGGCCAGCGGGGCCGGGACCCCTCCGCCGCCGCAGTCCCCCGCTCCGGCACTGGCGCGACGCCCCCCGGGGAGACCCCGACACGGGGCAGGCGGTGCGGAGGGGGGGGGCGCTGATTCTCCCCGCGGCACACTCGGCACCAAAAGGTGGGACCAGCTCCCCCCCCACTCCTTGAAGCAATCGGGGCTGCTCCTTCGCCGCGCTCCGGACGGGGCATTAGGCAGCCCTGTCCCGCCCCCCCAATGCACAAAATAAAATTTGAACCGTGGCGGTGACAGCGCCGAATGAGAGGGGAAAGGGGCCAGCCCCAGTTTCTCTCGAGCTACATGTTGCTTTGGGACAGCAAGGGTTGGAGTGTCGGGGTGCGGATGGACTTCGAACTGCACACAGCCATGCATTCCCCGGGGTCGGGAGGGCGGCAGGGGCGCGGGCAGCACTTACTGAAGAAGATGTACTCGGTGTAGCTGCTCCAGATCTTGTCGTCCCTGTACTGGTTGATGAAGGCGGCGGTGCCGGTGGAGTTGCAAGCCACCATGTGGAAGCCCGCCTCGGAGAGCCGGTCGAAAGCTTGCTCCAGGTAGGTGAATTTGAGGTAGAAGCGGGAGGTGTACTTCTCGGGGGGGCGGTCGGGGTCGCGGCTCTCGTTGAGGGTCTCGCCGAAGACCTCCTTGGCCAGGGCGATCCTGCCGCACACCATGATGCGGGCGACGCGGCGGAACTTGGCGTCCGCCTGGTTGTCCCGCACCGTGGTGTAGGAGCCGCGGTAGCCCACGGTGAGGAAGCCCGAGCGCTTGTCCAGCGCCGCCCGCTGCAGCCGGTCGCTGCTGCCCTGCGAGTTGCTGTCCTCCAGGTCGCTCTGGCAGCCCTCGTCGTTGAGCGAGCTCTGCTTGGTGACCTTGGGCGAGAGCAGCTTCACCAGGTCGCCCAGCTGGAAGTACTCGGCCTCCCGCAGGAGCCGCTCCTTCTCGGGGAAGTGCTCGGGCAGCGCCAGCTGCTTGTCCCGCAGGTAATCCAGCACGTACCTGAAGAGGAAGCCGTCGCGGTCGATGAAGAAGCGCGCCCGGCTATCCCTGGGCAGCTGGCGGGCCGCCGCCGGGCCGCCCCGGCAGGGGGAGAACATGGTGGCCAGCGTGCTGTCCGGGACGCTGAGCAGCGTGGAGTGCCTCGTCACGTACACCTGGCCCCCCACGTTCAGCTCCACCACCTCGGGGAACGGCGAGCCCGACGGCCCCGACACCATGTCGCTGATGGGCAGGATGCTGCCGCCCGCCTCCTTCAAAGCCATGGCTGCGAGCGGGCGGCCGCGAAGGAGGGTCTCCCTCCTAAAAAAGGCGGCCTCCCTCCTTCCCTCCCCTCCACCCTCCCCACCCCTCCTTCTCCTCCTCCTCCTCCTCCTCCTTCGCCCGGCGCGCCCGGAAGCGCCTGGACGGAGCCGCTGCTCCCGCCGCCCTCCGGCACGGCGGCGGGCGGCACGNCCTCAGGGCCTGACCGCCGCCAGAGCCGGCTGCCACTTGGCAAAGAGCTGCCGCGCTGCCAGGCTGTGCCCAGGGAAGAGCCATGCCCCTACCCCGGCTCCTCCCCTCGGCTGGGTGGCTTTTGTGGTTCGCTTTGGATTCCCCCCCCCCCCGCGCAAAAAAAACAAAAAAACT
>VYZW01055114.1:56171-66829 GCA_013401315.1 Balaeniceps rex
CAGTGAAATACTCTCACCATGGGTCACCAATGCCCCATTGTTTTGTTATCACCTGCATGTTTAGGCAGATATTTCATTTCATATTCAGTTGCTATACTGCATAGGCTCGTTATACAGAGAGTTGTCTGAGTTAGGTTACATTTATATTCAAATGACAAGTCATGATTCATTTTTTAAAAGATCCTTTGATAGCACTAAATAGCCTGATTAGAAATATATCATTATGGTACATTATGTCAACCAAATCTTTATGAGGCAGCATTCAGACTGCCTTTAATGTTTATCTTCAGTGACGTCCAGAAACGGAGACTGAAGCCAAGCACGGCCATGCCGAGAATGGAAATTTGAGGAGTCTTTTTCATTTATAATAAACACACCCAGCTGGGAGCACAGCTGCTAACTAAGGAGCCAAAGCTCTAGCTTCCTGCTACCTGGGAGGGTCTAATTACAAAAACCACCTAGACTGGCTCTCAAAACTACAAATGCAGGGTCAGGATTAATTTAGGCATGGTCCGGAATGCTATCAACATAAGGCATCTAAAACAACATCATATCACTAAGCAGTTGGGATATTTTATACAGTAATATAAATTCAAAGAACTATTAAATGAAACTAAAGTAATGTACTTCCAGGGGTATTTAACTTCAAAATCCTAACTGACCCAGTTTGCCTGATCTCCATTTGGGGAAAAAAAAAGACACCAAGCCAATCCACAGTCTCTTCTTAAAAGTGGGAGTTTAACACTTAAATAGAAAAATAGCCCTTTTCAGTCCAACTTATTTAGCAGATCTCATTAAATGAAGATCTAGAAAATCAGATAGAAAAGTGCTACATAGGGGTCCATCTTCATTCTTGTTATAAAAACAAATGTTATGATAAACTAGGAAGCAAAATTGTCTTCACTATTTAGATATTCTTGTAATTGCAGCACAGTTGCCTGCATATTTAGAGATTTTAAGATAGTACAGGATAAAGATTTTATAAAAAATAAAACCTGAATTTAATTAGTGTCTAGTGAGATGCCAACAAACATGGATCAGTCGTTCCAATAGGAGGGCCCCTACTCCAGAAGTCTGCAAAAGGTTTCCTTTGCCTTGTGTGCATCAATAACTACATTTCTTTATTCATCTACCAGAAATGGCGAGACTCTGTCAGCCCCTTTTCTCCACATAATCATGAACATTATATCAATCAGGTATATTTTATCATAGGGTTTTGCCATGGGGCTTTCTATCTGTCAATTAAATCTGTATTTTGGATGGAATTTGTCTTCCAGGTTTTCTGATTAAATCACTCCATTTTATCTTTCCTCTTTCTGTCCATTTCTTCCTATCTTTTTTTTTTTCATTTTTCCTAGTGTAGGATACAGATTGCCATAAACACTTAAAAGATAAGAAGTTTAATTATTGTACATATGTTGTACTGTACCAAAGAGAATGGGCAAACCGATTAAAGTCCAAATATGGCACTTAAATATAATACAAACTGAATATGTTTTGTCCAATGTGCAGATCCTGCGTGCATGCTTAGTGTATCAGTAAATTAAATAATCAATTAACAAGTGTGAGTGAATGGTGAAAGATGGTAACCAACAGGAGGATGAATGATATAATGTGCAAGAAGATCCTTTCTGCATTTTCTCTGGTTCCTGCCTTAAATGTTCTCCCATTCTGCACCTTTGTCTCCTGTCACTCCCCCCTTACTATCTGCCCCCCTTCTTTAAGTTTCAGGGACCTCCCACTTTTCTATGGAAGTGTCAGGAGACCTTCTACAGGAGCAACAGGTGAAAATGCTATTTTTCTTGCTTCTTTCCTTCAAGAATTGGAGGAAATATTCGTAAGAAGCGCAAATCCTTCCTCTGTCTCCCCACCTCCTTTTGGACCTGCATAGCAGGAGGAACCAAGAAAGGGCAGACAATTGTCCCAGGAGAAGAAATTAAGAAATGTCTCTTTTCTTAGCACAGACTGCTGCTTCACAACATACACGCAAGAAGTCTGAGAAGCCAAAAACCTTCACAGAAACCTTTTAATGTTCTTACTTTGGGATTACTTTGTCTGGCATTTCACCAAAAAGTGAGGCATGCAAAATTTCACGGAGGGGGTGGGGAGATATCTACTTTCTTTATCCCTTGAAGCATTTTGGTCAATCCTGAGTTCTTTGGCTTCAACAGTCTGAAGATTCACCAGTATGTGACAGAAGTCATGTAGAACTTCATGAAGTGCCACTGTCCACATGGTCAAACCTCCGCATGACACGTAATGTGCTTTTTGTGCACTCTGCTCTTATGCAGCTGTAGAAGGACATCATGTTCAGACAAACTAAGGCAATGTTTCCACACCAAAGCTCTGTTTAAATGAGATTTGGATACCCCCAATGACTACAAATCACATCCAAAGGATATGTTGATCCACATTGATTTTTGGTATGGGGATTTATAGTCACCATGGTTTTGAAAAATGGACAGCATTAAGATAATATGTCTAAAGTGCTTATGGTCTTTTCCTTCATGTTCCATCATAAGCTCATGGCAAACAACAGCAACAGTTCAGGCATCTATCTTTCAGTCAATTTAAAACCTTCACCATAACTATCACTCTTAGCCTCTCCACTTACAATTTCATTTTCATTCAAAATCAGAGTTGAAGTCCAGATATTTTTTGAATTCATGCATCTATCATTAAAGGATAAAATTCTTTCTTGCAGACTGCTCCCCGGTGTGTTTTTCCTTCATTATAGTTACTAAGAAAATAATTTTCTCAAACACTGTATTAACTGCAGTTTTGCCTGGTCTTCCTGTTCTTGCAGACACCCCCATCACATTCTGGTGTGCGTTCCTGCAGCTGCCTCCACTGCTTGTTGTGGGGACTCTTTGAGGGCTGGTCTGAACACGACTCTGAAGAATGTGTGGGGAAGCACCTGCAGACTCGAGCAGCTCTGATGAACAGCCTGGAAGTGAAAGGGAAACAGTTAAATGGAGGAGAACGTTATTTGCCCTTCTTCCTAGTTTTCTACCATTAGGCTATGTTACAAGAGGGCTCAGGACTCAGGAATAGATGCTGACTTATGAGAATGCAAGACACAGACTGCATATGCATTTGCAAGTGTGCTGTGTAGGATGAGAGGATAAAAGCAAGCTTAATAATTCTTATTAATTAATCAGCTGCAAATCTGCTACTTATAAGTGTGTAAGGGTTCTATTTTCTTTCTAGGCAACAGCTTCCTATTGATATTAATGAGAATTATGTGAGCTTAGTTATGGTGATACTAATTTAGTTATAGAAAAACATTTTTCTGTTCTATGCAATCTAACTGTAATTTGCTAGGACATACATGTACCCTTTTTCATCAATAGATGTGCCTGTGGTTTGCACTAACACTTGCTAAATACAATATGGTATTTATTTCAACATACAATATGGACTATCCTTATTTCCTTATTATTCTTATCACTTGCTACAGCTTGATTATGAATACGTGATACACCTGTACCTCATTGGAATGATCTCATATTGAAAATTTCCTCCCGTAGAAAACAGAACTACAGATGCAAAGTGTTTTTTTCAGTGACTCATCTATTTCTACTGATTTTTAAAACTCTGTATCAAATTGCTGTTACCTGGAGTTATAATTCTCTAACCACACCTTATACCTGTGTTGCCCTAAAGTTCTGCTACTTTAGGAGCTTGATTTCTGCTGGAGATGGATGGGGGGGGATAACTTTGTTAATTGTTCAACAGGCTCAGATAAATTTCTACCAGTTGTTACCAGTATAGTAATGGTATAGGCAAAAAGAAGTCAGGATTCCAACAAACCCTAACCTTCCAAGTGTTTCGTGCTTATTTAACATGGGAAATAACATCCCCATGAAATCTGTTTTGTACTCACAGCCAGGTGATATCTTCCTCGTGCAATTGCTTCCTCCTTTATACAGGCACATATATGACAATTTTCCATCTTGTTCTTAATCACAGGAAAACTCAGACCAAAAATGCAAGACAAAAATCTACTTTAACCTTCTGCAGAGATTAAATGGTGAAGATATAGTTAATGGTACTTTGTTAGTTTTGAGGAGGGTTGCTACAGCAGCCAAAAGACACACACCTATATATCACAGAACAGCGCAACATCTAGTGAAAAATGCTTGATGCTGCCAGCTTCCTGGTAAAAATCCCTCTTAAATCACAATAAAAGACTCAATCCCTAGCATAATACTTTCTGAAAAGAAAAATATGGCCTGCCAGTATCCTGCCTTAGCTGGGAGGTAAGGAAGATTTCATTCACTGTTTATCAGTGTTTATGTCCATGCCCTTTCTGTACAGATGGAAATGTAGTGAAGCAGAAGCTATTTGGGGAATATAAGCAGGCTGGCAAAGACTTACAGCAAGATATGAAAATAAAAGGCTCAGTCCTATGTGTTAGAAATGTCAATGCAAACTAGCTCCAAATCTGGGATGAATCCTTCACTTTTTCAAGTGCTGTTAGTTTTATTTTTGCACAGTTTCTAGTCTTGAATTTCTATTAATAAAAGTTCTTAATCAAATGGGTTTTTTATACTACAATTACATATAGAGGGATAGCTGACCAAGGAGGAAGAAAAATAAGATGTCAGATTACTGTGTCTGAAGGTTTGTTGAACTTTCATAAGGCTGTTTAATATGACAGTGTCAGTGGTGGCTTCTATCATGTATTTACCTGGCTCCTGTACTAATAAATGAGCTTGATATCTCCCGAGGGATTGACACAGTATGACCTTGGATGACAGAGGATATTTTGTTTTCTATTAAATATGGCATATCTCTGCAGTCTTTAAGAAGTGTGTGTTTCAAAATATTGGAAACAGGAATTGCAATCATTAAATACACGTACCCAAACATACATAGGTACTTTTTCTTGAAGGCTAGACAAATCATGGATCCACAAAACAAAGGCAAGAAGAAACCCCTCAGACCCCTCTACACAGGTCTACAGTCTTCAAGTCGGTGCTTGGCACATGCAGCTAAGCTTGACAACAGGCAAGCAAGGAAGGAAAGGAAATATATGGATATGCTACAGTCCCCAAGATATTAACTTCTCTGGGTTCTGCCTTAATCTTTGGCTGCCCTTCCTCCACCTTAGGTGTACTGCCAAAAGGCTTACCCATGTGCACTGCACTACAGTGCTGATCCAGGACTTACGTTGCTCTTTTCCAGAGGAAAGCCTACTTCAGAGTGCCTGCCTCTGCCTCTGGCACAGAAACTCTTCTCATCTGCTTAGCAAAAGTAAAGGGTTGAGCTGAAGTAGTTAAAGTAGACATCTTACTGTTGTTTAATTTAAAACAAGATGAAATGCAAAATAACACTGAGAGTGAAATGTGTGGTTTAGGACAGAGTATCTCCGGAGTCCCTTAAGCCCTTCACAATTATAACATCATGACAGATTTTAGTGTTTTGGAATTCGTCCCTTTCCCTTACTACTTCCACAAAAACCTTGAAGTTCGATATAAGGAAAAGTTTTTAGGTCATCTAGTCTGTCCCATGCCAGGCTTGGATTATGTTCACTGGTATTATGCCAGTTTTCTAGCCACCTCCAGAGCAGCAGCTTATTTTTTCTCTTTGTCAAGGATAGTGTTTTACTGGCAAGAATAGTATGAAAAAAAAAATACTGCAGTATTTTCTATGGAGGCCAGCCAAAAAAAAAAAGGATTGGAGTAAGGGAAAGAGACTGAGAAGAGAGACAGAAGAGGAAATAATGAAATAGAAAAGAAGGAAAGAAATATGGCAACAGCACAGGTGAATAAATCATAGAATCATAGAATCATAGAATGCTTTGGGTTGGAAGGGACCTTTAGAGGTCATCTAGTCCAACCCCCCTGCAGTGAGCAGGGACATCTTCAACTAGATCAGGTTGCTCAGGGCCCCGTCCAACCTGACCTTGAATTTTTCTAGGGATGGGGCCTCCACTACCTCTCTGGGCAACCTGTGCCAGTGCTTCACCACCCTCATTGTAAAAAATTTCTTCCTTATATCTAGCCTAAATCTACCCTCCTTTAGTTTAAAACCATTACCCCTTGTCCTGTCACCACAGGCCTTGCTAAAAAGACTGTCCCCATCTTTCCTGTAGGCCCCCTTTAAGTACTGAAAGGCCGCAATAAGGTCTCCCCGCAGCCTTCTCTTCTCCAGGCTGAACAGCCCCAACTCTCTCAGCCTGTCCTCGTAGGAGAGGTGCTCCAGCCCTCGGATCATTTTTGTGGCCCTCTTCTGGACCCGCTCCAACAGCTCCATGTCCTTCTTGTGCTGAGGGCTCCAGAGCCGGACGCAGTACTCCAGGTGGGGTCTCACCAGAGCAGAGTAGAGGGGCAGAATCACCTCCCTCGACCTGCTGGCCACGCTTCTTTTGATGCAGCCCAGGATACGGTTGGCCTTCTGGGCTGCAAGCGCACACTGCTGGCTCATGTCCAGCTTTTCATCCATCAGTACCCCCAAGTCCTTCTCCGCAGGGCTGCTCTCAATCCCCTCATCCCCCAGCCTGTATTGATATTGGGGGTTGCCCCGACCCAGGTGCAGGACCTTGCACTTGGCCTTGTTGAACCTCATGACAAAACACTAAGAAACAAATAGAAAATCATCAAGGAAAATAGCAAAAATCTAAAAAGAAAAACTACTTAAAATGGAAATTAATGGTGAAAAAAAGGGGAAATAAATCCTAAAATAGTGTTATGTTGGCACACAATTGCCAAAACGACAAGAAGATAAGGAAAGCTTGTCATCCTTTTATTTTTATTTTTTTCCATTCCTTGGTATTTTCTTGCCCTGTACCAATACATTCTTTGCCACACTTTTTTTCCTGAGTAACTTCTTTTTTCCTTTTTAGCCAGGTATCTTAAGCAGTATTTTTCTAGATTATTGGGGTACCCTCTCACTACAACTTTCTTGCTGTGGTGCATCACCCTTCATTATGCATCAGTGCAGTGATATACTCATCACACAATAGCCACAGTCTTTGGCTATCTAGTATGATCATCAGTTTTAATACCTCTCTTTTAAGTGATTTTTTTTTCCTGTTCAAAGAGATGGAAAATAATAATAGGGACTCAAAGAGTGCACAAGGGCAAAAATAATAACGACCTGTATTTCAAATGAAATGAGAATTACTAGTAACTTGCTACCCTTTGAATATCTGAAATGATAACAATGTTTTTATTATTAATCTGTGAATAAAAGTATAGGACAGTCAAGGATGGGCAATAATTCTGAATCAGACCTCTTCCATAAAAGTATTAATTATTACAGGGGAGTCTAGCCGTAGTCCAAGTTTGTCAATATATACAAAGACATTATTAGGCACAGTAAAAATGTGGACATTTGCCAAGATATTCAAGAGTAATTTTCCAAGCCTTATTTCTCTTAACTATCCTTAAGTTCTCTCTGCTTTGCTGAAATATGTTTTTTTGTACTCCCCCACACAAGGGTGTCATTGTGGCCATGAAAATTTTGGTCATTCATAAACAACTTTCTTTTTCTCTCAGAAAATTTTGCAAAAAACTATGTTATAAACATTCAGTTCAGAAGTGTGTATGTACATCTGTACTGCTCTGTCACCACAAAACTACAAAATATTTCTCAGAATATGTGGAAACTAAGAATTTGTATCATAAGGGCTAAAACAGAGTGTCCAAAGAATCACTGATGTCCCAGAGGTGTGTAGTGACTGGGAATTTGTCAGGTGAAAATTCCCAGGACATTAGTTCTAATTGCTTGTTATTACAGGCAAACACATCAAACCAAGTCTTTTAGATTCCTCTCATAGATAAATACTCCATTTCTTTTTCATGACAATATCATATTGGCATCTTATCTTTATCTGATGGTATGCAATGAGTTGTTTAATAGAAAAGCAAGTTTTTCTACTACTCTATCATTTCCAACAGAAAAGCCCACTGCTAATAGAAGAAATTCTTGCTTTAAGCCCCTAAGTTCATGCCCTCACTTTTAATATTGTTAAACTTCAGCTTCACTTTAGCCTAACGCCAGATTTTTATATGATATTCCAGTCCTTCTCTAAACTGGAAATATTTCACATCTGATGTCCCCACATTTTGCAGCAGAAATTGTGGAAGCACTATCAAAGTTGCAATACAATCAGTATGACTTTCCTAATACAGATGAGATCTACATATAAGGAACTGTTTTGCTGCTTGCCTGATTAAGACTGCAGGTTTTTTCTTCTCTTCAAAAACTGTGGCAACTGAATCACCTAACAGAAAACTCATTCTCACACATCAGTGTTAGTAGTTATTTTCATGACATCTTTCAAAAAGTTTTCCCTATATGTTTTATCACAATTAGTAAAAATTCAGGGTGGGTCTGCCAAATAACTTTCTCATGATATATGGCCAACCAAAAGAACTCATGTTTCATACATAACCCTTCTAACTGAGAGAACCAAATCCTTCATGATCCCGAGGACCACACTGTCTTGGGTATTGGTGGGGAAGGCACATGAATTAACAGGAATTCTTAGAGAAGCCTTCCAAGAAACACACTGGCCTACAGGTGAAAAAATACAGCAGATCTTTGAAATATATATATAAAAAAATAAAATAAAATTCAGATCACGTCATAAGCTCTCAAAACTTATTAGCCTGCTTTGAATATCTGAAAAGTAAATCCTGCTAAATCCCACATATGCCTGCAACTAGATGCAGAGACTATAACGGAGTATATCACTGATTTTTTTTTTCTTGTGTGATTTTGCTTCTAGTATCATCTTTCTCCTAACATTTCTCTAGGTGAGCACCTCTGAGGTAGTTTCATTAGTGGTAACAACAGTGAAAGTGCTGTTTCAAGTGGGAAATAGTAACCATTTAAATAACACACTGCTTACAGCTGCTTAGCACAAACCAAGGTAAGATAATATAGTGGTTAAACTTCCTGTAGCCATTACAACTTGCCTACATTTATGCTCCATTCTAAATGCTGAATAGAGTCCTCAGGACAAAGCTGAAATTTTCAGGCTGTTGCTTAGATACTACTTTCACAGGCTGCATATGAAAAATCTACGTATAGAGGTAAATAAATAGATAACAGTTAATAGGCTGAACCCACAATGGACAAACACAAATCACTTCTTTTACACTATATTTGGGGATGGAAGAAACAGATGTGGAATACATAGAACACTCACGCTACGCAAAATGAAAATACCTATGCTTTGCTGGGATGCCTCCTCCATGCACAGATATTTGGGGCCAGTCTATCCTAATGAAAACAAGTTATGTGATTTGCATGAATTTGGGTCACTCAGTTTATGTATGTGTATTCTTGCTGTATCAGATACGTACCTGAATATCGCGTTTGTTTTCTTATACGGGAGTCTCTTACAATTTGTGACCTGGCAACAACAGATCAAAACCAAGATCACATCCTAAAGTTAGAAAATCACCTTAGTCACATACGCTATGGGCTTTATTTCCTAACCCAGAGGAGTTAAATTTGCAATGGTTCACATATTCTATTCAGAATGCCCAAATTATATCTAGTGAAAACTGCTTTACTAAAAATAGATGCTGTTCTGCATAAGTATTAGATTGGTTCCTGCTATGCCATTTCCTCAGTAGAAAAAAAAAAGAAAAAAAAGACAAGAAAAAGCAATTTTGGTATGTGTTCTGCTTTGCTAATATCCAAAAATTAACTTGTTAATTTTTTTAGCAGCAATAATTCATGACTTGGAGCAACACACTGAACAACCTGGCGGTTATGTAAAAGCTGACAGTTACAACATCACAATACCAGAGCATTACCTATTATGTAGTTATGGTGACACATACTGTTCTTGTGATACACACCACAAATTATATAGGATTTTTGAGTAACTCCATTTGGCTCTATTGAGCAAAATGAAACGACTACACAAATTACTGCTTTTTGCCTTTTGTTATATTTTTTGTTAATCCCCTGCAAGATAAGTGTGTGCCTTCATAGGCTTTGCATTAAAAAACAATTGTGAAAGCAACAGAAGCAGAGCAGAATTCAATACCCAGATTATACTGGAGGAAAGAATAGATAACAAAATAATTCTGAATTAAAAAAACAGTTATGTTTTGTAAACAAATTTTCTCTCCTTGAACTAGCTTTTAATTGTTGATTTGGTCCTGCCTTAAGCATTATTTTTTATATCAGCTTGTCATTTATTTCATATAATTACTGCAAAGATTAAAAAAATCAGTCAAGATATTTAAAATGGCAAATCAATCTAATTATCCACATTAAATGTACTTTCCATCAATTTCCACTACAAAAGAGTATGAACTAGCTGCTATGTACCAGTTCTGTTGCAACTTCAAGATGAATAATTCTGTATATATGCCATTTTTTATATTTCTGAACATGACTCTCTTACCTGCTAGTGAAAGGGCACAGAGTAACTACTGACAGAAGTCTTTAAAATACTTCTATAAAGTGTTATTGTAACAAGAATGACATTCCTTACATTATATACTGTCTGCAAAATTATCCTACAGTAGATTATCATTTTCCAGACATGGGTTTTGGTGAGAGAGACTGAGTTTTAATGATTGATTTCAATGTTTGCTTTTATGAAATGAGCCATGTTCAAATATTATCAGTATAAATATGCTTATGAAAAAAGAACTTCATCTTCTCACCAAGAACCACATCTC
>VYZW01055120.1:5497-30125 GCA_013401315.1 Balaeniceps rex
TACACTTTAAGGTGTGAGTTGCTTGACCTGCTTTATCTTTCTAGTTTTGTATGAAATGAATTTTGCACATAGATTGCCTGTTTCTCTCCTTTAACTTTAAAGACGATCTAGACAAATCCCTTTGTCTAGGTATGTCTTTGGTCAAATGCTTCTTTCTTTGCATGGCATGGCTGAGCACCTACCTACAGAACAGGCAGCTGTTTTCCAATGTGGAAAACATCTAGATTGTGTTAGTATCATTATTATACCAGATAAAAAAAGATTCTGAATAAGTTATATTGACAGGCACATTCATATTTTGTATTATTTGTTGTACTTTAGGTATATAACAACATCAAAGATGAGATTTAGAACTAAATACTGCTATTTTTCTGCTATACTTTTTAAGGTAAGAATACCATTTCAGTTAGAATTCATGAAGTTGACAAATTGCTTCTAAATTTAAATTGCAATAACCCTCTATTAAAATATTTCTCTTTTCATTTTGATTGTAAGGGAAAACTGGATATCAGAAGTAGTTGACAATTTATGCACATTAGATTAGATGCTTTTATTCTCTGTTTTTTAACATTATTCATGTATTATAGCCTAAAAAATATCACTTCAGTAAGAGGCCAGTGTCTCAGAGAAATAATGAAATACCAAAAAGTGAAGATGGCTAAAATATTTGGCAGTCAAATATATTTTTCTTCTCTTGAAGTGTTCTGGTCGGGAAGAGCTGGATAGCATCAACAATAGCAGAGTGCTCTCTGTCAGATCTGTACAGAGTCTTCACAGATTGTCATAAATTTTCAACCAGGAGAACAGATTCTTTAGAAAAATAAATTTTTGAATCTTTTTTAGCATTGAAAGATACTGGTATGTAATACTAAAATCTCAGCTCTATAACAAGTTTGCTCTAAAAATAGAGGATAGTCGAAATGATTCCCTTTCATTTACAAAGAAAATACGATCATTAAAATCAAGTTTGCAAACTTTCAGAAACCAACTATAGAGGAAAAAAGGGTTTCAGTTTACTCTTAAAAGAAAGTTTTAAGATACCGGTAACAAAAGTGATACAGGAAAAGGAACTGCAAGTATTCTGCCAGTCATACTCCACTGGGATCAATGCTTACTCATCCCAGTGCAGCATCAGGAAGTTAGTTGGCTTCTTCCAAAACAAACCAATGCCACTTTCTAACATCTTGTGCCAGCCATGGTTGTGACTGTGTGATCTGTGCTAGGCCATGTGTAAAACCTCGTTAAGTTCAGCAAAGGGTGAACAAGTTGAAGAAACAAAGGTAAAGGAGAATTTTGACTAGCTTCTAGCACTGGAATTGCTGGTGGTACAAAGCTGAACAATTTTGATTCCTCCTTTTGACAGAAATAGTAGTAAGCATTTGTTCCAGTTGTTTAATGGTAGAAATAATTGTGACTTGACTGAAGTGGGAATTGTGATAGGAGCAGCTTGCAGGGTGAGTGTCTTGAAAAATATAATCAGTTACCGTCACTGTACCTTGTGAAGTTCAAGCCCATAATTTGTTCCTTGATCTGGAAAGCTTTTATAACCTTATTTAAATACCACCTCTGGCATAAGCCTTAGGCTTGTTAACATCTCAGATCTGAGATATTATCTGAGTATGTAAATGCATATTCCTCTAGCATATCTTTGCTAATTACAAGATAAACACAATTGGGAAGGAATATCCAACATCGGAGACAATGTTAGCACGCCTCCCTTTTTAAAGGAGGAACATTTAAGCTACTTTGTTAAAGTTCACATCAGTTTGAAGTTATAAAATTTAAGCTGCTCTAGCTGACCTAGTTAAAGGCGGAACTAGGGCAGAACTAGCTTTTAACTGACCTTCAAGTCAGCAACTCTCCCAGAAACGATGGCTGAGGTGGTGGCAGGGCAAGGACTTAAGGCTCAGTAAAATCAAACTAGCTTTCTTAGCCTGTGGGGAAAATCAAAAGATTTTTCTTCTGATAGAAGACATTGTCCATGAAACATCTTTGGACTGGTAAAGAAATGTTTGAACACATCCCCAGAATCATCTCAACAAATTTTTCCTATGCATTTTCCTTGATTATGGAGATGTTTGAATAAATTATTAAGTTCCTTCTATCTGCTGATCAGAGGCTTATCCTAAGAATGATCTAAGAAGTCTTTGTGAGAAACCCTAGTGATTTATTAGGTTTTTTTCCAGTGCTTCCGGAGATTTATTTGGGATGCTTTAACTTGGAATCTGAGAGAAATGCCATTGGCTTTTTAGGAAGATTTTTCATTACCTCAGGAGTACTTGCTGAGGAATCTTTCATGATTATTTTTCTACACCTAGATTAGTTTTTCTCTTTTGCTTTTTCTATGAAATACTGTCCTTAGACTATTTACAGCCTATTTTTTTTTTCCCCATCAATTTCACACATAAAGCATTTTTTCTAAAAAGATTTTTCATTATTTTGTCTGGAAATAACTGGATACTTAAGACATTGACTGAGTTTCATTTGTGAAGTCATTTATGAGTCTCAAGGGTTGGAGTTTTATAGTGTTTCACTAATGCCTATACATCTTTTCACAAGTAGTTCATTATTATTACTTCCAGACCCTGTTTGGAGCTTCTCTTCCACATCCGACATCTGACTGTGACTTTGCACAGTATGAAACAAATATGCTTATTCCTGGTATCGACTTGTTCTCTGATCGCTACAGAGCTGATGTCTCTACTGTAGTTGCAAGTCTGAATTTCCTTATGTTTGAACTACATTGTGCAAAACAAAATTTAATAGTAAGTATTATTTTTATACTCTGGAAATTAATTTTAAGACATCAAGTCTTATTTTTTTTTTGTGGGTGTATTTATGAGATACCTCGGAAGCTCTAGCAAAATGCCTGTATGGTTAGGTTCTGTGGCACTGAGACAGAGGCAAGGCATAGCTTGCTGCCTACAATTTTTAGAATATACGGGGTACTTGTTTATTCAGGAAGATGACAATACGTGGTCCACTTAGTTTAGGCATTTTACAGGAAATTTCCTATTATATACAGTTTGAAATACACTGTACTGAGAATTATTTTAAATGCAGTATGTCCAGAATGCTTTCAATAACTTTGCTTTCACATTCAGTAAATAAAAGTCCCTTCTGCCTTTCTCCTCACGTTCTCTTATTCCTCTGGATGGAGTGTTTTTACAGCTTCCCTCTTATGTTGATCATGTGCTTATTTCCTCCATTTAATGACTGACCACTTCCACTTTAATCCAACTTCTTTCAAAGGTGCAGTGCTGTACATTGGAATAAATAGATTGAGTTGCTTACTAGTACTGAAAAAGGTGCAATTCTACCTCTATTCCTGTTTGGTCCTGTATGCTCTAACAGATTTTCATGTCAGGCAATTACTGTATACCTCTACAAATCAACTCTCAGCATGACAGAGAACTCCCCAGCAGAAAAAGTAGATAGTTTTCTCCTGCTTTAATGAGTTGAATCAACTTACAGGAAGGTCCTGCAAGTGGCAGAGCCGGTGCAAGGGAGGGGAAAAGATTATGTAGCTGGTGGCAGGGGAGTAAGAAAAGGTTAGGGGGTAGAGATGGAAGAGGAGTTAGAGAAGAGGAGGCAGCAAGTTGTTACCCCCTTTTTGTCAGCAAGCCATTTGTTGGATTGATTTCTTCTGGAACTTCAGGCTAAGTGTTTGTCTTGACTCCTGTTGATGCTTCTTCCCATCCTGCTTTGCTGGAGTTCACTTTGTTATTAAGCTTTGTCTAACTGCCCTCACTATGGGAGATCAAGTGAGATCAAGGAGCAGATGGTTACCTGGAGGCAGGGACACTTAATTTTACTGCTTGCTTCACATGGCCATGCACATTTTTGATTCTTTCTGCACTTGTACTAGCAGAATATAGATCCAGGTCATAGATCATGGTCAAAGCAATTGCAGTTTCAGAAGGATGAGAGCTTCATTTCCACTGAATGCTTAATGCATGGGAATGTTTTGGATGGTGGGCACTAAGTTGATTTGACACTTAAATTGAAATACATCAAGATTCAAGTTTTATTAAAAATAAGACTTCAAAGACTAATTTTGTTGAACTACTTCAAATATCAGTTGGAATCTGTATGGGTACAATTAAAACATTTGCCTCAAGCATTTGTAATCCAAATTCAGAAGTATTAAGCTACTTTATGAAAACTAAAAGTGCATTTGACAAAAAAGTAACAATGCTGTTAGCATTTTCCAAGCTTGGAGACATTTTAAAGTGAAGAAAAATGTAAAAGCTGGACAGTAATTAAATTTTGGAAGTTCTTTCATTTTCAATAAACAAACACATCTGTTAGGAAAGAATCTGCTTTTTCTGAAATATTATATAATAATAAATGCAGTGTTTGTATACTTTACTAGAACCCAGTTTTAAAATGTTTCTTGTTAGCTGCCCCTACAAAAACTTTCAATTTGAAATGCATGCAAATAAATTTGTCAATAAGCCACATCACCATCCAGTTTATTTTACAATTGGTATTGCTTCACTTAGACAGTTGCAGGACTTAATTGTGTTTATTTTATGACGCTTACAGAATTCTATTATTCTGTTACTTGTACTGAAAAAATTATGGCATCAAAATGCAGGCAGTTTTAGAAATACCTTATATCAACATCTGTCCAGTAGGTTTACTCACTAATGGTATAGTAAAAAAAAACACCTTGAACACAGAATAATTTGGGGAAACTTCACCTTCTACATTGTGAATCACATATAAGATAGCATAAGGGGTTAGCTTTAGTCAGCTGAAGAACTTTTTAACACATTCATCCTTCATACAGCGTAAGAGAAGTAGTGGTTTTATATGGCAGTGAAAGCAGTACTCCTATATTATCTATATATTTGTGATATATAATTGCAATGTACTTTTCTATAATTGTACCCTTTATGACATTTATAACTAGATGACCTAATATTTTCCTACAGATTTTACCATTGTTCACGTTATACCAATACATTGTTTCTGAGATTTGTAAGGACCCAGCTAAATGTATTGAAGGAAGAATCTTCAAGGTAATCAAACAAACTTTCTTTTTATCACAGCACATTGTATTTCAAATAAACTTTTCATTTCTTTGTTAAATGTAGTCGATTTAATATTTCTTCATATATCACTACATGAAAAGTAATGCTTTAAAGTTCAGCTGTTGCTTAGTGTTTCTTAGCACAACAGATTGTAAAATAGGACTACTTTCTAAATGCAATTATTATTTATATTGTCAGTTTTAGTAGGATGTAGAGTTATACAGTTTTACTGTTAATGTCCTACAGACACTGTTAAGTACTTCCATCATTTCTTTCTACTCTCCATTTAGCAAGCATTCTCCTTAAAGATGTGATCGTAAGATTTTCCCTCTTAGATCCAAACTTTTTACTTAGTATTTTTTATCTTGTCCACCGTTCTTTTAAGTGTTTTCTTAAGTGCAAAACAAAAATTATTTTTTGTTCACAATGTTCACTTCTGGATTTGTTATCAGTATCATGGTGGAAACAGGTTGTCAGACTTCTGGGAAGAGACTTTTGTCATTTCACTAATGTTCCCTTGTTGGTTTTCTTTTTTTTTTTTTTTTAATCCCTTGTGCTTTTTTAAAGGAACCTAAGTTGTAGTAAGAGTTGAAGTGTTACTGGTTTTAGATATTTTCAGAAAATGCTGATATGGGTTAGGGAGAGTAGCTGAGTACTACGAGACTAAGATGAGTAAAATCTATGAAACAGGTTTTGATAAGGGGCTGATCTTGGACTCTAGCCAGATGAACTAAGTTCTTTTCCTTTATCAGGAGCAAGTCTTTGAAGAAAATGTGTGGTGTTTTTTTTTTTTTATTTTTGTTTTTAAAAGTGAAAGACCCATCTTTGAGATTTCACTTATTTACAATAAAATGTAGAAGATTTCTTTCCACTGAAGAACATTCTCCATTAATGTACTATTCCAGTAGCCTAACCTACTTGAAAATTACCTTTGAATACATTTTATTTTGAGCAAAAAGAATAACTGAAAATTATTTAAATCAAAGACTCTGTTATTTTTTCACAGATTAAAGTACTTATAGATATAGGATTTTTTACAGAGGCCTTTCATGAACTGTCTTTGCTTAACTGTGGAGAGAGAATTCCATGGAAAATACCTGCAGGATACAGAAAAATTGAGCAAATGAAGGTAAACACCAGTAAAGTATAACATCAAACTACAACACTCAATTCTCTTCATGAAACTGCACATACTCCCCATCTGCAAGTTATTACACATTCCTGAAAAAATCCTAAATTTCTTTCAATAGGCAGGTCAAATAGTAGGCATTGAATGACACTGTTTTCTCTCACTGAACAGCAGGAACAAAAATAAATTTTGAAACATACGTGCTGTCTGTTTTATACAGTGAGTAATGCAGATAATACTGTTGAAAAAATAACGTGCGATTTCATATGTAGACATAAAAATTATGGATAGAGTTCTTGCTCTGTTAACGGCACTGCTCCCACTGCTCCAGCCAGGAGCAGGCCAGCTTCGGGGCAGGTGGGGCAGCCCCCAGCCCAGGCCATCGGACACCTCTGTGGGGCTGGGGACAGGCCAAGGCTGGTCTGGGACATCAGCCTGCAGGTAGGGGTCAGGATCAGGCCTGGTGAGGAGAACTGGGCTCAGACACAGCCCCAGGATGGCCACACAGGGCCATGGGGTCTGGCTGAGGCTGGGCCGGGATCTGGGCCCGTGGGTGGGCCTGGCTCGGGGGGGCCTGTGGCAGGGCAGGACTGTGGGGAACTGGAGACCGGCTCTGCTGTGGCGTCGCTGGGGCAGGGGCTGATGGCCCTGAGGGGCTGACATGGGGTCCTGGGCTGTAGGCAGGGTGGGGGGAGCCCCAGGAGATGCTGGGCAGTAAGAGCCATTGGTGCCCTCAGAGCCTTGACAGTCATGCCACCCCAGGTGATCTCTTTGATTTTCTCCAGATCTAAAGCCAAGTAGTGATCTTACCTTGATCACTAATGTGCTACAAGGTTATTAAGCTGTTAACAATTGACCTGGGCTTCTTTGTCTTACCTGTGAGCATACATGTGCAGGCAGATACAGTCCAGAGCTATTGGGCAAGCCTCCCCCATAACAATTATGTAGCCTTTCCTTGTTTTCCAAGCACATACCAAAATAATCTAATGAGTTATTCCTGGACAGATGTAATCAAGGTCTCCCTTATCTGAGTGGTGCTTTTGGGTGGGTGTCACCCCACGACAAAGTATGTGTGCCAGCACTAGGAAGCTGGACTGAACATGTGATAGAAGACTAGTGGGACAGGTAGGGACACCCCTTTTGACAGCAGCGTGGTTTGAGCCTGATTGTACAGCCACATTCTACACATGCAATAGAATGATATTTCTAATCTGGTGATAATTACAGGCTGGTGCTGAAAGGGGAATTCCTAACACACCTCCATGACTTCACATGTGCTTCCCTTGCCCTGTGGTGTAGACAGTGAAGCTGGCACTGCAGAGCAAACTGAGTTTAATGAGCTGATTTGAAGGGAAATTTCCTTGCTCCCCCCTCCCCAGACCCTGAGAGGGAGTTTCCAGCCGACCCATGGCCTGACTGTCCTTACGCAGCAGCCTCACAATGGCTATACCCAGCACAGAGCAGCAGTATCTTTTTTGGCAATAGCCAACAAATCAATGTCTAAGCTAATTAATAAGGGAATAATTACAATTACATTTATGATAGGATGTCAAATGTTTACATTTGAAAAACCAGAAATATGGACAAGCACTCCTCCTAGAATAACCTGCAGTGCTACTAGGTTTTAAATGAAACCTGAACTTAATAAAAAGTAAAATTAAAATATTTATCAAAAAAGGTGACCTTTTTAATTTGCCAATGATGCTTTCATACTAACTGCATGGGAAGATAAGAAACTGAAATCTAGTGATTTTCCTCAGAGCACAAGCTACATTACGTTCTCACTAGGTTGAGCCATAAAGAGTTATCAGCATCCTCACTGGAGTTGGTTCTGCAAAGCTTCCCTGTTCATGGCTGCAGTAAGGAATGCATTTACTCCTTACTGATGCTAGTCAGGTTAAAATGCATCTATAAGTCCTTTCGTTAATTTGTATATTGTCTGAAGAGCTCACAGAGTTAGGATGAGGTCTGGTTGATTTGTCACTTGTCTTTTCTAATTCAGTTCACAGGTGAGTGCTCAGGTGAACAGCAGAGGACGGTCAGCATTAGGTCTCTGTTTAGGATGTGATGCATGTAGAAGCTAAGTGCTTACTGGCCCTTTGCACAGCTCTCAGAATAAGAAGGACCCATGTTCCAGGGAATGACAGAGATGATAGAGGCCTACATCTGGGGTATAGAGTTAATAACAGAGTTAATTAAAAACCACATAGAACCCAAGTGACAGTTGTGTGTAGAGCTCTCAGTTATGACAAAGGCTGGAAATGATCTTTACCTCTGCCTTTTCCTTCCCCTCAGTAGACTGATTTGTCTCCTGGTGAAATTGTAAAGGGGTTTTGAGCAAGGACTAGAATTAGGGTTAGGGTTCAGAAAACTGAAGCACATATAAGCAAAGAAATAATTGTTTTTAGAGCCCTCATGGAGGCTGAGGTCTCAAGTTCATCTTGACCTGTAGCTTTTGTTTTCATTCCATTCACAGATCTGTGCTCTAATGAATAGCAGAGGAGGCATGTGCTAAGTCTGGAATTAGGCTGGGATTCAGAAATGTAAAGAACATAAAGGCAATTGATGGTTGGTGTCTATAATGCTCCTAGAATTTGGAAAAGGATTTTTGTTGGTTTATGCCTTTTTCTCCCCTTGTTTCACATTGAAGAATCCTGGTGAATGGCATAGGAGGTGAAGGGATAGTTCTGGGTCTCGGGTTATGGTTCAGAAATGTAAAGCCCATAGAAGCCAAGTAATTGTTGGTATTTTCAGAGACCTCAAAGCATAGTTAGAAATGCACTACACTTGTCCACTGCTCTGCTAACTCACTTATATTCATATTGTAACACATTACTTATTTTTGCTTTTGTCCATTTTACAGGCCTTACAGAAATTTGACTCCTCAAAATCTCTCCTGACTGTTACAAATTTACAGGTAAGAAAAATCTGAAAGTGCTAAAAATTTTAAGCTAGACATAAATATTTATTTCTCTGGCATCAGTTAGAGATTATTTGGTTCAGAAAATATACTTTTTATTAGTAAAAACCAGTAAATAGAAAACATATTCTCCTCAACAGCTTACCATTTCCCAAATTTTAATATTTATGGCTGACCTCTCAAGGGAGAGGCAAGTACCATTATCACCATTTTTCAGATGGGAGACCTGGTATGTACAAATCTGTGACTTGTCTGTGCAAAGCATACTAGTAGAATTATTTGGGTTTTGTCATGATATGTAGGATCTGGTGTTTATCCTGCTAAAATACCAAGAACATCAGTCATCTAGCCTTATAATTTCTATCAGTCAGACCTGTCTTCATAGATTTGTCCTAATTCAGATTGGGGTTGAAGTCCATTTCTGGGGGGAAAAAAAAAAAGAAAGGTGAAGCTGTAAACCAGTTAATGAACAGTCATTTCTCATTTTAATTAAAATCACATGTTCATCAATGACTTCTTTTTTGTTTTTCAGTTTTAATCATTTTCTTTCATTTGCCTTGTCACAGATCCATTGAGCCAGTAAGGGTAAATGTTAGTAGAATGTGGAAAAGAAACTGTACCGTAAAAACAAACTGATAAATTAGAAAACCCCCACTCTTTTCCTCCACTTTTCTCTCTTTTGTTTACAGTAAGCTTGTGTGTCTCCTACAACAGCTGATATTAGAAGACAGAAATGAGCTGTCTATCTTGACAGCTTTTGATCTCACTAGTTTCAGATTTATTTTGAAGTTGTGCTTTATCTTGGAGCTTTTGATTTGAACACTTCACGGTCTATATAGGGCTCTTATTGGTCTCCTTATGCTTTTGCAAAGCTGTGTAGACTTTCAACTTCTAAATTTATTAATCTAAAGTGAGAATATTAAAGTCAGGATAAAACAAGGATGCTATAATGAATAACACAAAGATTCTATGAAATACACTAGAATGGTCTGATACAAGAATTTTTTTCCTTGCTTAATCTTTCTAGTTAGGGTGAATTTTTAACAGCAGACTTTCCTTTGAGTTGAGATTTCTGAACTACAGATTTACCTACATATTTTTTGTGACCACCTTAGCTGAAAAAGTGCTATGGATAATGCAGAAAACTAGAACTCACACAGAGTAATACCTATAACTTCATAGATGCACTTTCTAGTGGAAAACTGATCACTGAGGCTGTAGCAAGTGCTACTAAGTGGTGAATTAAGTTTGGAAAGGAAAACAGCAACTCATCCATCACGGCTAAGAGCATATTACTAATATTATTCATGTTAATTGTTGATAAACATCATTATTAATACAAGCAGAATATGCCTTGAACAAGAAAAATGTAAAATATGTCATTTCAGATAGTCCCAATTGTTAACTTTCTTGTAGGTACTGGAAGACCTATTTAATTGGAGTCTGTCTTTAACAATGGTGCCACTGTGCAAGCAACAAATTATGAATAAATTAACCTTAGCCAAAATGCATTTCATCATTTGCCTTTCTGCCACAATAAATAATATACCTGAAAAAGTGGAAAAACACATCTATTCTGTTGAGAACAACAGCTTGAAGGAGTCAAGCAGAACTACAGCATCAAATGTAAAAGGTAATTATAAGGGTGGTGGAAAAGTGCATTTGTTCTGCAACTTGTTTCAAGCATAGTTTTTCTACTTTTAACTGCATGTGCATTAACGTGTCATATTATAAACAATATTCATATTAAATGCTGCTGGAAAAATCAGTCATTATTGAAACAATAAGCATTAAGATTTTTCAAGGTTTTTTTAGCTAATATCTCCAATATTATTAGAGCTGTATTCCATTCTTCCTCACTTATTTTGATATTGAAAGTCCCAATTATAATAGAGAAAAAAAGGGTATATTCTTCAAATTACTGAGAATGCTTTGGTTCTGCATCTGTTACCTGAAATTTCATCTGAAATGTATTTGACAGTTGATGCTGATAAGAGTTCAAGACAACGGGAACAAAGAAGCACAATGGTGCAGCTCGTTGACTGTAAGGATGAATTAAATATGGCCATGCTGAAGGTAATTTTGGTTTTTAGGAAAAAAGGCTTAAGAAACTGCAGATTATTCTGAAAACATTGCTAATGCTTTCAGTGTAGCAGAAATTATGATGGGAGGATGGCATGAATAAGGGGACTAGAAATTTCTGTTTCTAATCTGATTGTAGTCTTACTAGCCATACATGAAGTCCTGGTGGTTTGGTGCAGTTTTTCAATGGTCTAGTTTATGCTATATAAATGCCCATGGGAAATACTGTCACAGTCAGCTCTCAGTAGGACTGTTTCAGCAACAAGGGTAAAGACTGAATGGGATTTCAAGGATAAAATAATCTCCTTTCAGAGGGTGGCACCTCAGAGACTCTTTGATGGGGCAGTATGCTCTACAAATAAATGGAAAACCATTCTCTACCATATGTGAAATGTCTCAAATTTTTCATGTTCCTCTTTCTGATACTTTATTTTGGAGAAAACATACCACAGCTTATTAGCTTCTTTGTTCAAAGGGGTTTTGTTTGTTTGGTTGGTTGGTTTTGGTTTTAGTTTTTGTTTTGTTTAATTGTAAACTTCACGCTTGGCAGTTTCACATCACAAAAAGACCAAAATTGAGGGCTGACATACTCTTCTTTCATAGGGTCTTCCACTTTGGAAGTATCTACTTTTGGCCATTGTTACAAACACAGTAATGTACAAAATAAATCTGGAGAAATGGAGGATGATTTTGTACAGCAATTGGTATGTGCTGTACACAAATTAATTGGTATGGGGCTCATTTAAGAGACATAACATATTTCTTACCCTTCTGATTTTTCTTTAACCATTCTATTCTTTTGTTTTTTTAAATAGAGCTCTGAATTCATTGAGGAAACTAGTTAAAAAAAGATATTGGATGATACAAACCTTTGAATTATTTTTTAATTCTGCTGAAATCTCTGCAATTGAGATTTTATTTAAAATTAACTTTCTTTTAGATTTGGTTTTCACAGCTTCTTACAGCTTTGTTAGAAAGACTGTAAATTACAGTTGAACTTTCAGGATACATGCACTCAAGTATCTGTCAAAGTATAGATAGAAAAGGATGTAATACTTCTTGAAACATCTTTAATGTTGTATTTTAATATTGTATTTTATTGCTTTAAATTACTAAGCATAGTAAGAAGTATAGTATGAAATTATCAAATATAGCTATAAGATAAAGATAAGACTGAAAAATTATTGAGTAATATTGCTAAGCCATGAAATATGTAGTCAAGCATAAATTGCAATAGTACAGGCACAGTTAAGATGTTGCTACTTTCAACACATTGAATCTGTAAACCTGAAAAAAGCAAAATTACCCCCCCTGCTATTTATAGAAAAGGCATATTGTATTCAAATTGATTTGTTTTAGGGTGCAGTGATAGTGGGCTATAACAGGATAAAAGACATTTAAGACATTTTTTATTTCTTTCGTTATTTTTTGAAATCATACAATGATGTGTTCTCTAGGGGATTTTATTGACAGAAGCTGAAGAAAGTCTTAGCCATCTTGTGCAGAACATACAGGACAAATATGATGGGGAGATATCTCGGTGTTCTGCTGAAGATTTAGAGGCTCTTACTGAGGCCAAAATTCAACTTGCTGCTATTTCTCAGCAAAGGCATCAAGCAGCTTTCAGGCAAGTAATATTATGAACAACCCTATGTTGCACAGCCTTGACTACAGAAGATTAAAAAAAAAAATTGAGCACTTTTTTCTTTGAATCCTTTACGCCTACATTAATATTCTAAATCTTATAAGTTACACTGGCGTTTCATTTTTTATTATTGCTTTATTTTACTTTTTAAAAGATCATCAGTTATTGGCCTATGATTTCTCTGTGACGTGTTTTTGTGATACAGTGTAATACAAAATCAAATAAAAAGCTGCAATGTTCACTGGTTTATGTTAAAGTAAAAGTCTGGATATGTTAGGTCATGTGTTTTTTATAATTTTAAAGTGTACAGCAGAGCACTAATGTTATCTCTGAACTACTGAATTCTACTTTGTTCTAGAATGCCCTGTGTTACTGTCCTAAAAGAGCATTTCCTCCTGATGTACTTATTGCTGTCAAATTAAAATGTTAAAATTATATTTTTTAAATTAATTTGATTAAAAAGCATTGATGTAACCTTTAACATATTAGAATAGATTTTAGCAGGCATTAATTATATTGTTAGTGATAGTGTGTAAAATACTGTTGTATTTACATGATCGGCCAGATATTTTCTCCAAATTATAATTTCCAAATTCTGTGATTTTTTTGAGGTTTGATTTCTTTTGGAGAACTTAATGAAATTACAGTTTTGCTGTTCTTTGAATATATGGGGCAAACAGAAATATATTAACTCTGTAGATGTTAAATTGTGAACATTGTTTTGATCTTTCAGCTAGAAGGATTCTTCTGTTTTAGCATACTTGTAATTTTAAATTAATTTGTATAGGAAGGATAATAGTTTAACAATGCATCATTTTTATTAGTGTCAAGCTCTTTTTATCTAATTTTTTATGGGGTTGAAAAATCTTTGAGGGTACAAATTGTTAACTAGAGTTGCAGCATATAGAGGTGTGGCACTGTCACTTGCCAGACTATATTGAGATCAGGTAGAATGTAATCAGTGTTTGCAATTTTTGTTAGGTCTAATCTGACTAAACACACCAAAATTATTACAGTAAATCTTACATTATAGTAAGCACCAAGCAAAAAGCAAAATTAACATTTTTTTATTGTTGGAATACTGGTGAAGATTGCTGTAACATTCTTACTGATGAAGTGGTAGGTGATTCAGCTGGCCAACAGATAAACCAGTCTCAATGTTTTTTTCTTTCCTTTTTAGTCAATTAACAACAAAGAGATGTTTTCCTCTATGTCAAAAGCAAACTATCTTCCTTCTCCCAGCTGTCTTAGGTGAATAAACAAACCTCCAAATTAGATAGCCTTTAAATAGCACAATTCCTTTTTAGCTGCTATGGTACAGCAATAAAAAAATAAAATTAACAAGGACAGGAGTTTCACAGTGCTGTATAGACTACTGAGCTCAAAACAGTAAGAGTACTGCGGCATGGTCTTTCACCCGGGTTTTGTTCATGTTATTTTAAAAGATAGAAGTTTCCCAAAAGTTCAGATATTAGGACTGTAATAATTTAGTAGTGATGTCATTAGTGAAGATGTAAAGTAAGAACTCCTAGGCTATTTGTGGACGTTTCTCATCATGAAATATTAATCTATTTCAGTGCCTTTTGAATTAGATTAATTTATCATAAATTTGCCAAAGATTAAACAACAAATCACTGGACAGTGACCTCATCATGCTTTTGAGTACCATGTGGATTTTATAAAATTATCATATTAGTATCTAAGGACCAGTATGCAGACTTATGAAATATCCTGTGCATAAATCTGGTTTAGCTGGATACTAGGCTTGGTAAAACCTGTATTAGTAGAGTTCTGACCCTGCTAAACTGGTTCCAGTATGCAAGCCATTTTCAGTGCAGGACCCTTCTTTTTGACATGCAGTTACATCCTAGAGTGTAGTTTCTCTCTTGGTTTATAACTTGTCTCAGATTGAAGAAACTTAGAGTATCAAGGGTTCCACTAGATGGCAAGCATTTTATGGATCATTTTTTGGGACTCTCAAATTTTTCATGGGTGTTTAATGGGCCTTATATATTGAGAGTGGTCAGATAGCAGAAACACCCCCTGCCCCCCCTCCAACAAACAAAGCAAGGGTTTGGGTTTTTTTAACCTATTTTACAATTTTATTGCACTGCCATCCATGGAAACTGCTGATATATCCGCCTCAGATACAAATGAAACATTCCTTCAGACAGCTGAATGTTTCCTGCCTGCCAGCCTAGAAATCAAACTTTGCATGATATTACAGAAATTCATCATTTTTTTCCTTTGGTGAAATGACTTAGTGGTGAAATTGTTATAGTCAGCTGTACTTTCCTATTTTGATCATCTTGTCACTTTCTGATTCAGCTGATAAAAGGATGTGTATTTTGTCAACGGAAATATATAGACACATCACTCTTGTTGACAGCAGAAGAGGGTCACAAAAATTTCATCACGGGAAGCTTCTACATTACAGCCTCTGTCTTGCAAAAAATTGATGCCTCAGAATAAGTTTATGTATAGGACTAATTCCATTGATCTCAAGGAGAGTACTTACATGGTGTCCTCCCTAAGTATGTGAGGTTTCTAATTACCCAAATATGTGCTTGTCTGCTTATGTGAATACATTACTGCTTAAAACAATACATATATGAACCTTTGGGCTTGTGGTCTACATTTTGCTCATGAAATTTATATGTAAGCATGTAGGTAAAAATGGCCTCATTTTCAGAATTGCTAAATGTTGACAACAGCAGTTAACTGGAGGCAGTGGTGCTCAGGAAGTTAGGTTAATATCCCTTAAAAGCCTGTATATACTCTTGGGTGCTGCACCTTCTCCAACTTATTTGAGAAATGTTAGCCATAGCAATTCAAACAATGTTTTGAAAAATGTCACGTTTTGCTGTAATTTTAACTTTGATGCCTGGTTTCAGGGGAAAAATCTTCTTAATAAAAAGAAAGAAAAACAGTGAGATATTTCATTGCATTATCCTTACTGTCTCTTTTGCTTTTATAAGCAAATCCTGTTTCCTGTTTTCCATTGTTAGAGAGAAGGTTATCATCAAATTCAACACTGATTTATTCTGGTTTCATTTTGTTGAATAAAACTGAGGTAAAGGGATGATGAAGGAGATTCATAAGGACTGAATTCTGAGAGGCAATATTAGGCAAGATATTAACAGTTTTGGTTCTCGTTGTTACTTCGGGGTCTATTTGTGCTGCACTGATGTAATCCATCCAGTTCTGCACCACAAAACCAGCAAGAGGGATAGAATCAGAAATGACAGGAAGACTTTTAACTACCCTCTTATCTCTGGAGCTTATCCATCCTGTGGTTAGATACATGTTGGCAGAATAATGTGAGTACTGCTGCTCTTGTGCTGACTTCTTTGTGCATGAATCAGGAACTTTGCCTTTACAACAACTAATGTAGAACATCTCAAAAGCAGTAAATTCACACAGAGCCTGAATCTCTCTTACATTAAAAGCTCTTTACAGTGTTCTGGCAGTGTAAAAAGGACTTAAGGTGTTCATAAATTATTTTTTTCTTTTGCTTCATAGCAGCCAGTCTCTATGTAAACAGTCTCTCTATGTAAAAAGACAGCATAGATGAGAATTTTGGTTAAAAATTTGTAACAATTAACTTGCTGAAAAATCTTTAAGAGGTGAGCTGGGGATACCCTCAGGTACTTTTGCATCATTAGGAAAATATGTTTCAGTGGGTAGAGAATAAGTAGAATTGTGGAAAAAAAAACCCAACCCCAAAAATGTTTTAGAGAAGAGGTGGGAAAGTAGAGATTTACAGATGTAGGGGACAATGTACAATTAGAGATGGACAACTGATACCATGAGACATTGGTTTTGGCAGTTCTCAAAATATTTTGAGTAGCATGTTCTTTGGGCAACAAATCCTGTTGTGAAAAAGATCTTCTCACTATGTTGGTTTTGCAAGCGTCTTCATATAATGAAAATAATAGTATTCACAAAGTCTGCTGTTATAGATACACATTTCTACAGATGTCACAAAAATTGAACAGTGTATCTGAAAGCTTTAAAAAGACTGCATAAAAAGGAAAAAACCCTAGTAGTTAATATTTTAAGAAACCTGACAATATTCTGGGATTCCAACTGACAATTTTTTGAAATGTGGGGTTGAATGCTGCACTAGTCCTAATAATGTCTGTGCCTTTCTAGATACTGTTTGGAGTGAACTCCAGAAAAGGATTTATGATTGGGGTGGGGGCAGCAGACTCAATGTCATGTGATTGCTTACGAGGTTTTGCCAGGGTGGCACCTTGCTCAGTTTTTGGTTGATGGTGTTTACTAAGATCTTGTGAGTATTTGGTCATGTGAATTTAACAGAAGGAATAACATACAGTCTGGAAAGGCTTTAAGGAGGAAGGTGTTTTCTTATCTCTCTAGTTAGTTGTGGATGAGATACAGAATTCTCCTAATATATTTTGTAATTTTCAGTATTTTTACATCTTCTAATTTCTAAAAGTCCATCCCTGAAGACAGATATGCGTAACTGAAAGTGATAGTGGAGTTCTGTTTTGACTGCTCCAACAGAACATGATATATCTTGGCTTATCCATTATTATCAGGTTATGTCTGTGTCGTGGTTTAGCCCCACTCGGCAACTAAGCACCACGCAGCCGCTCGCTCACCCTCCCCCTCCCTGGTGGGATGGGGGAGAGAATCGGAAGGGCAAGAGTAAGAAAACCCACGGGTTGAGATAAGAACAGTTTAATAATTGAAATAAAATAATAATAATAGTAATAATAATAATGATAATAATAATAATAATAATTGTAATGAAAAGGAGAACGAGAGAGACAAACAAAACCCAGGGAAAAGAAAACAAGTGATGCAACCGCTCACCACCCGCCGACCGACACCCAGCCAGTCCCCGAGCAGCGATCGCTGCCCCCCGGCTAACTCCCCTCGGTTTATATACTGAGCATGACGTCATATGGTATGGAATAGCCCTTTGGTCGATTTGGATCAACTATCTTGGGCCGTGCCCCCTCCCAACTTCTTGTGCACCTGGCAGAGCATGGGAAGCTGAAAAAGAAAGTCCTTGACTAGTCTAAGCACTACTTAGCAACAACTAAAACATCAGTGTGTTATCAGCATTCTTCTCATGCTAAATCCAAAACACAGCACTATGCCAGCTACTAGGAAGAAAAGTAACTCTAACTCAGCTGAAACCAGGACAGTCTGTTATTGGCAAAATCTTTTCTCTTACTGCCATTTTCTCACTTTCATACTGCAGTGCCTACAGATTCAGAATATACTCTGACTGCAATTTTTTTGTCCTACTGAAGCAAAAATTGGTAACTGCTGATAGACATCTCTGATGTAGTCAGAAATGAAGTGTTTATTATAGTAAAAGCATAAGATGGCTAATATAATTAGTATTTTTAAAAAATATTGTTCTGTATTGCAGTGTTGCTTTGGCTTTCTCTGCAATTCGACTTCTCCAAGATGCAAAAATTTTTAGGATGGAAGTGACACATTTTCAAGAAGAAAAGGATGAAAGGGAGTGTTCGGTATGTGTGGATATTTGTTTTAAACTATTGTTTCTTAGTATATGAAGTCTTGTATTATGCGTTGAGTGATTTTCAGAATACTAGAACATAGCAGTCATCTGTTTTATGCGGTTACTGTTAACCTGGGGAGAAAATGATGTATGACATGCTTCAGTTACCTGCTTGCCTATAGTATATTTAATATGTCTATAATCACCATTTTAATTTGTATGGGGTTAGGAATTACAGTTTTTATTTGTATACTCTCAAATGCCAGCATTGAAAATCTCCTTTTGTTTAAAAAAACCCAAACAAACAGAAAGTGGAAAAAATAGCTATCAGGTGAAAATCTTGTATTATTCAGTTAGGATATCTTAGGTTTTTTGATTGAAAACCTACTTCAGAGTATCCTCTTTCAAAGACCCAAACAGACCAGTTCACATCATTGCTGTGTTCCAAATTTAGCAAGATTTCAGCTGACTTCTGTTGTCTAACACATAGGGATACTGACCTATACTTTGGAAAGACAATGTACAAAACCTATTGGTAATACACCACACAGTCACTCTCGAGCACACAGTAAGTCAAACTGACGCACATGCACAGAGCAATTGAGCAGTGAGGCCAGATTTTGCAACATGCATAATGAGACTGGACTCTCTTGCATGCAGTGCATTCTCTGTCTGTGTTGCATATCAGGGTCTTCTGTCTTTCTGCACTTGCTCCTACATTTTCTTAGGACTGTCCTGTAGCCATTAACTGAGTTATGGCTACTTTTTTTTCCTCATTTGCATCAATGCAAGTCATTCATGATGATTTTTTGTATAAGTAAAACACAGGTGGTACAGTGTCCATTTATTGCTTGCTGGAACAAATCTTTAGAGTATGGACTGTAGAATTTTAGTAATAGAAAGACTGTTTATATTATGTGAAGATGGCACAGGGAGTTGAGCTGAGAATTTTCCCAAACACTTCCAGTACTATATTACATTAATATTTGTTTCTAATCACCAGAAACACTAAAAACTAGAAATCAAAAATTAAAAATTTCTTTCTAATCACTAGTGAGGTACCAGAACTTGATATTCATCGTGCTCTACAATTAGACTGTTATGTGCCTTAGAGTTTTGTGTAATATTCCTGTTTGAGAGGAATAAAGTCCAAACTGGTAGAATTATTCTTCATGACACATACAGTATATGGATATATTTATGGACTCTCCCATAAAACTGGTTTAATTTCCATTTGTTACAATTCTTTTTTTTCTATAGATTAAAAGTTAAATAATAAATGGAATCCTGTTATTAAAAATTATGTATCTACCCTTCAAATAAACTTCTGGTTATAATTATGTCATTATTTGTAATGTATTTGTATTAATTTGATTTATTTTAGACTGATGCTGCCCCGTTGCTTTGTTTGTAGTAAAGTAGTTGACTCCGAAAGTAACATTTCTCTTGCTTTTGGAAATTATTAGGACTCTCATGTTGAAGATGTTCGACTGCCTCACAGTATAACAGCACAAGATCATATGAGCATACATCTGTGGCTAAGGTGTCGTACAATGTTAGTGACTGCACTAGTAACACAGATACATGGCGTTGGTGATATGGAAGGTATTACCCTTTTTTGGTTTAGACTCTTGGAGTATAATGGGCAAGTGAGCCTATTCAGACACAATTCTTATTCATAAATAAAAAATATTAACAGTAATTCTGGGGCTGTATTATCACTGAGCAATTATTTGTATTAAATTCATCCAATGCAAAAAGGAAAATATTTTTCTGAGTACAATCTCTCCCTAGAGCATGTAAGCACAAAGTATTATATTAATGTTCATTTAATGATCATTATCTTTTGATAAATCTCTTGTGTGTGAAAAAGTTTCAAATGTTCTAGTGTAATTAAGTTAAATAAGTATGCTTGTTTTAAAAAACCACTGTTGCTACATACTTCTAGTTTTAAAAGTCTCAGAAGTTTTTTTTTCACTTTTTATATCTCCAATAAATGAAATGTTCCTATATATATCTCCTAAAAATGTTCCAGATTCTTTTTTTAGAAGAATTTAAGTGAGATACTGCAAAATACATTTCTTGCAATTTGATAATGAATAAAATGCTTTTCATTCCTTAGTTCTATGAACTTAGTCTAAACTCTGATGCTCACTTAAGTATCAAAATCACAGTCAAGGTCTGTAGCCAAACTCTTATTTAATCTCTTCTGGATAATTCCCATGAATGCTGTTACTATTTTGGAATGATAACTAAGATCAGACTTTTGAATATGTAGAATGTTTTGTGGGTGAGAATGACATCTAGTCTACAAAATCTAATTATTTATGTTGGTGGCTGACATATAAAGAATGTATTTGGATGAACTTAAACCAAGTGTTGTTTAAAAACTAAGTGGTTTTTCTTTCTTTGTAAAGTAAGTTTGGCACAGGATCGATGAAATGGTAAATATGGAATCTATAATGTCAGACTTTCTGTAACTTTTTAGTGTGGAAGTGACTTCTTAAGAATGGTAGAAGATACCATAAAGTCTTTTCTATTGTATTTTTACTATTCATATATTCTCTTCGTTTAGAAAATGATGTGGCTGAACGCAGAAGTGTGATAAAAGAAGTAATACTAGAAGCAGAAGCCTTTGGTGATGTTGAGACTCAGGCTGAAATGATGGTGCAAGCTGCTATTCTTGACCTGCAAGAAAAACGTCCTGTGGCAGGCATTAAACTTCTTTTGCAGGTTTGAGCAGAAAGGATAAACTGTTCGCTTTTCTTTGATGCATTTTTCATGTAGTCAGAACAGCTGATGCCAGCATTAAATAAGCTTGAAATAGTGCTGCTAAAATAGATTTTTTTTTCACTTTGTGTGATTTGTCCTCATAAATAGACAGCAAAAGTAGTAACTACTTTGGTTTATGTTGTCTATGTCCAAACAGAATATCATCAGTTTACTCCAAGAGGATACATTTATTTCCCCTCCAACTTCTTTGACTCTTGTGAAAAGTATGCTTCTGCTGGCAGACATACTAACACTGCAAACAGCAGAGGATACAGAACATTGCTCTTCTACAGTGGAACCATTAAACTTACTAATTTTGGCACATGAGCTTACCGTTAAAGCAGTGAGTATATGTTCGTGATTTACACAGCACTTGCAAATCCTTCCAACAATCTTAATTATCTATTCTGGAAGCTATTTTAACAATGTATTAAAAAGGGCTATTCCTATTAACTAATCACTTCAATTTTCCCTAGATTACATAGTGTAAAGAAGTAATTCATCTTACCAAACTTATTTATGCATACTCATCATGCATACTCACGTATGTAGTCTGGTATTTTCATACAATTTAAAAATACTGAATACTTGCAAAATGTACATTCATATGTGAAAATTGAAATAGGTAGTTTGACTTTTAAAGAGATGCAGAACACTCACTTTTCCCATTCGAACTCAGAGATATGTTCGTACTCAGCACCTCAGAGAGGATGTACGTCTCATAAAATTCCTAACTCTTGAGCATCCAAGTTTAAGAATTTAGCTTTTTATCTTCACTTAGAATAATTTGAATTAGAAATTCTGTATAAGGTAGCATATTGTTTTAGATTGACAGATCATTAAAATCAGTATGAAGAAATCATTTCCTGGTAAAAATTAAATAGGCAATAAAAAAAAAAATCTGAAGACATGAAATCTGTGAGAGGAATGTATAGTAATAAACCATTTACCTGTTTGGTGATCCAAAAATTGATATACACTTCTGCAGTCTCTACCCATTCTTGATACAATTTATAAATAAAAGCTTTTGGATCGAATTCTTTCCTCATATTTCCTAATACAGAAATTTAATCCATTGAAATATTTGTTCCCCCCAGTAATAATGAATCATATAAATCACTTCAGACTCAGACTTCTGCTCATGAGAATTGCTAGCCTTCAAGTTTACTGCATGTCCTCGTTGCCTTATTTCTATGAATGAAAAGTTTGACTGGTCCGTACATGTTATTTTCCTTTTCTTTTCTGGCCTTTGTTGGATGTCAGATTTCTTTGTAGAAATGACAGTTTCTTTAGTAAGTTAAAGTAACCCTTTCTAGGGCTCGGGTTACTTGGGACATCTATTTCTTAAAGACTGATTTGAAGAAGTTTGCTTTTAGAAACCAAAGCCTAACATTAATAAATTTGATCAAGAGTTCATTGAAATTCTTCATTTGCTACCAAACTCCTCTGCAAAGAAGACAATAACAAACTGAAGTAAAGGAGTTCGGGAGTGTCAAGCCCTTTTCTAGTGCTCTTTTACAAGACACATTTGAGTTCCAGGGTTTTGCAATACCTAACTTTTTCAAACAACTATTTAATTTGCTGTCTGCAACTTGATTTTACAAAGCATACTCTTTTCATAGATTTTTGTTTGTGGAGAACCCATTGAACAGCAAATAGAAGACAGTACCTTGACTTCCCTGGTCCTACCTACAAAAAATATCTACTTGCCACATATCAACTTGCTAGCCCAAGTCAAAATGAGAATCGGTAAGAAAAACGCAAGTCATTATTATTTTTAATTTTTCATTCATTTTCATTCATATTTTATGCATCAGCAGATAAACTGATGCATCAGAAGTGAATGTAGTAAATCAATTGTTTTCATATACAAATAAAATATTTTGAAAACCAACAGTAGATGCCTGTTTGTCTCCATGCAATATGTATAGACAAGGTACAATTCTTATGGGAACTATAATCAACAAAGGCTTAAATATTAATGTTATAGCCTGATTAAACTAATGGGAACTTCAATTTTTTTAAGTGGAAGTTAACAAGACTTTTCTGTACAAAGCACTCATTCGTTGAAAACTTCCTGTATATGTTCCATCTCTCTGGAAACAGTTATATAGGACCAAGTAATGATATCAAATCAGGCACAGTAATAGTGATAATTTTCTATCCCAATAAAATAAATAGTGTTCGTTATTGTTGTCATCCTTTAGTTTAACAACTTTTCTTGATAACTTTTCTTTATATAGAAACTGAAATATGCTGAATAGTAACAGAAGATGACCTTTTAGGTCTGTCTGAGATTTGTTGCTGTATAGCAAATACAGCGAAAGGGATATTGTCTCCATGTTCTTTCTGCTAAACTTAATTTGGTGTATATCTGACTTACAATGGGCTAGAAAATCTAGAAATCACTTAGTGCACTTTGGTTCGCATTGTGGAGCAGCCTCAGAGTGTTCTGGATTCTTTTTCAGGAAGATGTGCTCCAGGAGCACATTGGTGCACCCTAACCACTACTGCTGCGGCTGTCAGGTCTTCAACACCAGCTGGTTTGCTCTAGAGATCCACTCTTACTGTGCCTTACCACTAGTCAGTGCAGGCATGGCCAGACTCATTCATAGTAATGGCCATGTTTGACCAGTTCCTGTTTCTGAATCCACATTTTTAGGAAAAGCCTATGAATACGGATGAATATTGGGGAGTACGGGGAGTACAGTATAAGAGATATGCAATACATCGAATAAGCCTTTAGAACTGGTTAGTACAAAAGGAATTTGGGAATTTGGAAATGCTTAGAGAGGTTTAGGTTTTGCCTACAACTGCCAGGTGAAATAAAGTTATAAAGTGGCTTACTGCTAGTCTTTCCAGATAGTTTGTGAAAGGGTTGATTTGTGTAGCCTGAGCTTCTTTTGGATGGCCTAGGTAAACCTCAATGGCATCATAAAGTAGTGAAACAACATTATAGGTCTGTATTTATATCCATTAATCACTCTGATTTTTGAGAATTGGATTGTAACAGTAAATATGTAACAGCATTTGTTCTAAAGAAGTTGCTTCTTTTGCATAAATTGGTTTTCTATTAAATAATTTACTAAGAACTGTCTGTTTTTTTTTTTCTTAGGACACACATTAGCTGAAAAAGTAGCTTGTACACCTGCAAGAGGAGATCCACTGCAATGGCTACGTGCTCGCAAACATTTAGAATCAGCATTGAAGCTTTGCAGAGCATCGGCAACAAAAAAATTAGATATGGAAGCTGAACTTCTTTTTCAGATAGGTAAATAAAATCCTGTTTGTACATCATGATTGCCTTCCTAGGCAATGTTATGCATGTGACCTCTCTTAAAATGGAGACATTTTACTGTAAAAATAGAACAGATTTGGATATTTCTCACCCTGTCTAGCTGCAGATCCCTATCCTGTGTTTAGTGTCACACCAGCATAGTTCAGGATGCATTACACAACAAATAAGTTCAAAACTGCTGTAGAACTTCTCCCACCTCCCACCTCTATGTTATCAGGAATCAAAGGGTGTAACCAATGA